>JBBBDQ010000716.1:2337500-2342500 GCA_037127315.1 Ascarosepion bandense
ATATCTACATATAAGTATTAATTCAAACAATATTATAGTGGGTATACTTCTTAAAGTAATAAAACTTTGGTATTGAAAATAAATTTATTTATTCTTTGGCAATATATATATATATATATATATATATATATATATATATATATGACCTTATAATTTTTTTTTAGGAGATAAATTATTTAAAAATTGCAAAATAAAATATTCCTGTACATACATATACATATACACAAAACGATCTATATATTCAGTTAAAAGTAAAATAAAATTTCTTGATAACGGCTAAAGGTATAGCTAAAAGTGCCTGAATAAATAAAACATTTGGACAATTTTTATATAATTTATGGATTGGAAAGAAAAAATATAAGATCACATAAAAAAATATTCAGAAAACTTAATCACAGCACCTAGTCTTTGATTTTCAACTAAACTTGCATAAAAGAGGTAAGGAACTGCTGTCTAGATATACAATTTTTAAGTGTACATATATTGTGTGTGTATAGACATATATTTGTATAAATTATTGTAGGCACAAAATTTTATAAAGTCAATTTCATATTTACAGGCATTTAAAGATGATGGAATAACAAGAGATGGAATAAAAGATATGAAACATGAAAACGACCGACCAGTTTCAATCCCACTCTTCATGAGTGTCAAGTGGGATTTTTTTTTTTAATTCAATATTGAAAAAAAAAATTTCCCAGTTGACCCTGATTAAGAACAGGATTGAAACTGGTCGGTCGTTTTCATGTTTCATACCTTTTATTTCATCTATTGTTATTCTATCATCTTTAAACGCCTGTAAGTATGAAATTGACTTTGTTTCTTGATATATATTTGTGTATATATGTATATACATTTATTTATATATAAATATATATATATTTATTTAATTACGTTTATATACATATATAAAATATTTATATATATATATGCATGCATGAATGTCCCTGGTTTTTATGTGCATGAGGGTATGAATATGTTTGAAAAATATATATGAAGACAAAGAAAAAGATTATCCATATGTGTAAACAGGAGGCACATAGACAAACACACACACATACACATGCACACATGCTTCATATATATGGCCGGTAGTATATATATACTACCGGCCATAATTATTAGGCCACCCCAGTTTTAAAAAAAAATGATGTATTTCATACCATTTTTAGTATTTATTGCCAAGTGAATAATTCTAAATGAAAATAGAATGGTTCTTCTTTTATTATTATTTTGCCAAAATTTTACAAGACAGCCAAGAAGCTTTGCTTTGGCCAGCCAATAAGAAGAAAGAACGAGCATGGGGGAAGAGATCACAAAAAAATTGACACCAGAACAGTTCATTTGATGCACACATTATTGTGCAGTATTAAAATAAAAAAACCGGGGTGACCTAATAATTATGGCCAGTAGTGTATGTACAGGCTGATTGAAAAGTAACTCCCTGTTTTATGTATGAGTGGCCAGTCTAGAGTCCTGACTTAACACCCTGTGACATTTTTCTTTGTGGTTGTTTAAAGGAGCAAGTCTGCTGTATGAAAACAAGACTTTAGAAGAACTTGAAGAGCAAATACAGTATAACCCGGATATAAGATACCCTGATATAAGATGCACTGATATAAGAGAAATCCGGATATAAGAGAGATTTTTCTCTGGTCCCATATTAGAGCCTGTGGTAATGTATATAAAATAGACCAAACCCGGATATAAGAGAAACCCGGATATAAGACAACTCTTACCCGGTCCCGGCAACACTCTTATATCCGGGTTACTGTACAAGAAGTTTATTTTACTTGTGACTGAATATGTGTAGTGTTTACGCACGTACGTCAAGCCAAGTATGTTTTATGTTTCGAAAATGGTAAGGACGTTGTCGTCATGTTCTTAGCTGATATCATTAAGTGTTATGTTTTTCTTTTTTATTAATAACGCTTACACTATTTTTAGCCAGGTTTTTTGCACATTCAGTCACATGTCAAATAAAAACCATCCTTGATAATGGCTAAACATATAGCCAAAATTGCTAAGAAAAACAAAATCTTTGGACAATTTTTATAGAATTTATGTACTGAAAAGAAAACAAATCATAAAATCGCATGAAAAGATTATATAGAAAATTAATCATAATACCATGTCTATCATTTTTAATGAAACCTGCATATATATAAATATATGTGTGTGTGCATGTGTGTGATGTGTGTGTTGTGTGTGTGAGAGTGTGTGTTTGAAAAAATAAACATTACCATCCCTATATTTATATATATATATATATATATATATATATATAAAACATTACATACTCATTTAAACAAAAAAATAAAACATCCTTGATAATGGCGTATAGATGACCTGAAAATGATTGATTCACAGATTCTTCAGGTAGATTTTAAATACTGTGTCCAAAAAAATATATATATTCTTTATCTGAATGGAAGAAAAATTAATAAAGAATTAATCAGTGTCTTATTCACATTTCGATGAAACAAGAATATAAAAATTTTACTGCCAAAATGCACAATTATCAAATATTCACACATATATATATATATATATATATATATATATATATATATATATATATATATCATAGGGCCTTTCCAGATCACTGACACTTTCAATCTATCTTTGCCTGAATGAATTATATTCATCTTTTGTTAAAAAAGGTCAAAATTGTGTTCCTAAAATTTCCGGAGGTACAACTTAGACAAAGATACATTGTAAATGCCATGCCCTAAGAATACCCTAAGATTAATATATGAATGGGCTGTTATTTCGGGTTATAAACAGTTCATATTAAATGTGTATGCATGTCTATGTTTACATACACACACATAATTTCAACTCTGCTTGCAAATATTTAAATGCATATATATATATATATATATATATATATATTTGCATGATTATATGTATATATATAAGCATGCAAATTTGTTAATGGTATTATGTATATCACAAAAAAATGTACATATATATATTCATGGATGCACATACCTATTTCTCAGTAAAAATATGCCCAAGTTAGTGAATTTGATTCCCAGTCATTCTCATATCTTAGAAATGCCAAGGAGAAAGCAGTCAATCTCTTTCATTGACTGGCTTCACTATGTTACATGCGAAGGCTTTATGTAGCTCGTATGAAAAAATGTTGGCCAGCCATATCGTTGGTTTAAAAATCAGGCCTATCACATCATAAATTTGAAAACCTGATATTAACATTCAGGCTACAAACTATCGACAGATTAATTTCATCCCCAGAATGCCTGGCCTTTGAATTTCATCAGATGTTGAATTGAAAGTAATTAAAATATGATTAGTTTACTAAATCATTAACTGTTTTCTATGTTTACATATATATATATATATATATATATATATATATATAAGCATATCTCTCTCTCTCTCTATATATATATATATATATATACACTTTTCTGTAAATATATATATAGGGAAATAATATCTTGTAACTGACATGTCACATTGACAGGCAAGGAAAGGAGTAGAAAGAGCTAATTTAAGAAAATCACTCTCTAATAATTATCTTATCAATTCAGTCTTTATCAACATTGCCAGGGGTTACTGAGGCTGATTTATGAAAGTCACACTTACACTCAACAGACACACACACACACACACACACACACACACAAGCATGTGCGTGTATGCAAGAATATAAATTTTAGCTATGTTTATTTTATAACAAGCACTGTTTTATGGCTATGAGCAAACACTGTGTTATCTTAAATCTATATATACATATATATAAATAGGTAGCTACATAGATAGTCAGATAGATAGACAGATAGATAGCCAGATAGATAGCCAGAAAATGTAAAGACAGAAAAGATAGAGAAAGAGATTGAAAAAAAGAAAATAAAAAGATTATGATAGATAGATAGATAGATAGATAGATATTGCTGAACACATACTCTCATGATAGGTTTAACTATATATATATATATATATATATATATATATATATATATATAGTTAGGTCGGTAAATATCAAAAGCCCAATCCTAATTAATATTAATTTCATTAATATTAAAATTGATCAAGGTGGAGGGCTCAATGCAAATATTATATTCTAATTACAGAGCCAAATATAATATATATATATATATATATATATATATATTTGTAACCCCAAAATATGAACTGAAGAGCATGGTTATAGCAGAATTCGTCATCCTAAAGAAAGATGCAGGAGATTCTTACATTGTCTAGTGGTTGCACTTGAAGCCAATGGAGATTTTATGAAATATACTTACTCTTTAGTATTTGAAGATATTTTTATGTAATTTTTGGTAAATAAATCTGTTAAAATGAATTGCCAGTATCATTTTCATTTTAGTATGATATAGACGACAATTTATCAATTGCTCCTTGAACATATATATGTGTGTGTGTGTGTGTGTGTGTGTGTGTGTGTGTGTGTGTGTGTGTGTGTGTATCGACCGGAATATTCAAGAAATCTTGTTTGGCTAGTTGATATATATATATATATATATATATATAATAATAATAATAAAACCGACTCTGTACGTATTCTAATCTTAAAATGTTACACAAGTAATTTTTAAAGACCATGAATAACCAGCAGAATCTAACTCCGTTATTGTCCTCGGCTATAGAGCTTTGGACAAAGAGGGGAAAAAAAAGAAAACTGCGTAGGACCGACAATACATACAGTTCTTCACAGCAAAGAAAAAAAAACCCTCAAACGGAACGAATATATATATATAGATAGATACACACACACATACATATATATATATATGCGTATATATATATATAGTCTATTTGGGCAACAATCTCTCTTTTATACAGGCTTCATTAAAATAACAGACAAGGTATTACCATTAAGTTTTTTATATAATTGTTCATGTGTTTGTATAATTTTTTTTCATTCTGGAACTCAAATTATGTAAGAATAGTTGAAAGACTTTGTACTTTTGTGTGCTTTCAGCTATAATTTTAGCCATTATCAAGAATTA
>JBBBDQ010000716.1:2347500-2375000 GCA_037127315.1 Ascarosepion bandense
CGGTTGGTTTCGCTTAACAGCTTGTCAGGGAAATTGGAGCCAATTTCCCTGATGAGCTGTTAAGCAAAACCGTGGTAGGTTGTTGGCTCACTCTTAGATTTTCGATTTTGTTTGCTCTACTTTCGCTTTGAGTGCTTTGTGTGCTCTGCTTTCGTATTGAGCTCTTTATTGTTAGGGTTTTTGTCTTGGGTTTTTTTTCTTTCTTACGAATGCTTGACTTTTTGTTCAGGTACTTCGTTTGTTTCTTTTTTTACTTCCCCTTCTTTTACCAGAGGGTTTCAAGACGATTTCAAGACGATTTCATTTGTAGTTTAATTATTGCTAGTCTTGACAGAATTAGTTCTGTTATTATTGGTATTATTACTATAATTAATATTACTATATATATATATATATATATATATATATATATATATATATATATCATCCTATGTCTGTGGCATGACTCAAAGTTACATGTGTTATGCAATCATCAAGTGCATATATCAAACTGACAGTTTAATTGATCTGAATGTTCATGGAAATTAAATCTTATAAAGTTAATGTACTGCTTTTTTAATTACATGTAGATAAAAATTTGAAATTTAAATTTAAAATTTAGATAAAAAATATCAAAAATAATAAAATGCAGGGAGAAGAAATCAAAGGGGTGTAAATCATAAAACCTAAAAATTTAAATATTCAAATATTACATATAAATAATTAAAAAAATCTTAAATAAAAATAAAATAAAATAAAAATAATAATGAAAATAAAAATTAAGAATTAAAAAGTGAAATTTAGAATTAAAATTAAAAATTATACAATGTAGGGAGCAAAAATAAAAGGGATTTAATTTATAAATGCTACAAGTAATATATATTGGGGGGAAAGAAAGAAAGAAAGAAAAAAAGAAAGGGAAAGTCATGAAAGAAGAGGGAAAGAAAGGGGCAAAACTTTAGAGGAATATATATCCATCTGGGTCTAAGAATTTAATTATTTTTTTCTACTACAGCATGTGGTGATTAAATCACTTTTTATTATAAATTTTAAAATTCCAAATTTTTTTCTACATGTAACCTTAGAATATTTAAATTTTTAAACTTGTTATTGAAAAAGCAGTAACGTAACCTTATCAGATTTAATTCCCATAGCCACTGATTGAACTTAAATTAAGTTTGAAATATGAATCTGATGACTGCATAATGCATGAAACTCTGAGTCATGCTATAGGCATAAGATAATATGTATCTTCATTCATATATATATACTGAGCATTGTTTTATTAACACCTAAATAATAATACTATACATATGTACACCCTCCTCATATGTATATTTAATTATTTACATCACTATATATATATATATATATATATATAAAATTAATATATGTGAAATATTTATGTATATATATATAAATATATATATACATTTATATATATTATTTATATATCATATATGCACGATACTTATTTATGAGAAAGCACTCAATATCAATGATAGTGCTAACATATATATATATATATATATATATATATATATAAAATTAATATATGTGAAATGTTTATGTATATAAATATAAATATATATATGCAGTTTGTTATATATATTCTATTTTCTCTCATATGCAGATATGGTAACCTATACAATGATAGTGCTAACATATTCATATATATATATATATAAAATTAATATATATGTGAAATGTTTATGTATATAAGTATAAATATATATATGCAGTTTATTATATATATTCTATTATTTATATCTACTACACGATACTTATTTGAAAGCACTCAATATCAATGATAGTGCTAACATATTCATATATATATATATATATAATTAATATATGTGAAATGTTTATGTATATAAGTATAAATATATATATGCAGTTTTATTATATATATTCTATTATTTATATATATGCGATACTTATTTGGGAAACTCCAATATCAATGATAGTACTGTATATTCATATATATATATATATATATAAATTAATATATGTGAAATGTTTATGTATATAAGTATAAATATATATATGCAGTTTATTATATATATTCTATTATTTATATATATATCATATATACACAATCCACCCATTTAAAATACTCAATATCAATGATAGTGCTAACATATTCATATATATATATATATAAAATTAATATATGTGAAATGTTTATGTATATAAGTATAAATATATATATGCAGTTTATTATATATATTCTATTATTTATATATCATATATGCACGATACTTATTTAAGCATAATATCAATGATAATATATATATATATATATATATATATATAAAATTAATATATGTGAAATGTTTATGTATATAAAAGTATAAATATATATATGCAGTTTATTATATATATATATATATATATATGATACTTATTTAAATATATCAACGATAGTGCCTATATATATATATATATATATATATATAAAATTAATATATGTGAAATGTTTATGTATATAAGTATAAATATATATATGCAGTTTATTATATATATTCTATTATTTATATATCATATATACACGATACTTATTTGAAAGCACTCAATATCAATGATAGTGCTAACATATTCATATATATATATATATATATATGTGAATATATATCGTACTTATTTGATTATCATTGGGCATGAAATTCAGAATTGTTCTCCTGGTGAGGAAAAAAATACATTTATCATCATTAATAGGTATCGATTTAAATAAGTATATATATGCGAATACATGTTAAATCTGAAAGTGTGTTAACATCATTGATATCTGCATATATTTTTTTAATTTTATGAATTTTTAAAACTTAAAAATATAAAATTATTTTTTGCGTTTGATCTTTTTTTTTCAGAAGAACATGCACAAACTTTGGAGGTTAATAATTAAATGAATAATAAATGAGATCTAATTTTATCAAAATATGCAAATTTTTGTTCTTTAATTAAAAATGTATATATTTCTTTGTTATTTAAGAAATCTCCCTCCCCCATAATAAAAAAGTGTTCTTGTAAGCAAAACAGTTAATGCTAATAACCCTGTAAAAGTCTGGGATTGATTTGACATTGTCGATTTTAACAGGAACCTCCAAAATTTATGACAAATCCATATTTTTGATTCTAACAAATGTTACAGCTGCAGGAAAATCTAAAAAAGGTTAATCTGCAAAAATTACTCTCCCCCTCCCCCCTGACATTAACTTTTATTGGACTTTTGTAATATAACAATCTGGCCCCACCCGAGGAAGGCTGATGCAAGCGAGGGTGTTTCCGGTCGTTGAAAGGAACGGATGTCATTTGACCTTATTTCCGGCAGCATCGGAAATAACTACAGAGGCAAACAGAACAGGTGTCTCTGAGAATTACGTGGACGTGCGTGGGCGAGGCAAAACTGGAAGTAAAAGTCCCAGGTTCTGGAAGATTATAAAAAGACCTCGGCACACGGATTCGCCAGTAGTAGTGGTAGGAGAGGAGCAACAGAGATCGGCCGGTGAAGAGAGAGACACAACAGATAAGACTACACTCCCATCAACCCATTAGAAGCGCGCTCTCTCAATTCTCTGTTCCCTATGCTACACGGTTCTTCGTCATTAATAAAAATATAACTTATATTTTTATATATATGCGTGTTTGTTTTTTGTCGATATATAACACTTTGAAATAAGTCATTTCGATGCAATTTACAAATGTCAGATATGAAAGTCTGTTAACATCATTGATATCTGCATATATTTTTGTAATTTTATGAATTTTAAAACTTTTCTTAAACTTAAAAAAATAAAATTATTTTTTGTATCTGATTTTTTACCAGAAACACATGCACAAACATTTGAGATTAAATTTAAATGAAGAATAAAAATATGTGAATACGTTCAGGTACACATTATTCAGGTGTGAATAGATTAGTGCCCAATGTGGTATAACAAAGCAAAAAGTATATATATATATATAATGTAGAATATTAGGTATTTTTGTCAGGTAAATTTCAACAGAGACAAACTCAAAAGAATTCAACGTTAAATTTTTTATTAAATTTAACAGAGTATTATAATAGACACTGTGCATCGATCTAAGACGTTAGTTTTAACCTCCTTTCTCCTTATACTTTTTGTTCTCCTTTTCTTTTTCTTTTTAAAATTTTTCTATATTTTTCTTTATCTTTTTTTGTTTTTTGAGTGAGTGAGGAAAATGTTTTGTAGATTGCCATTACAAATATCTATTCTCGATATGGGCACGTGAGTGTCTGTATGTGACGATTTTCTGAATGATTTTAAACATTAATTTTGTATGATTTGGGTCTGAGGAGTGGCTGCTTACCTGCAAAATATTTATTACCCATGGATTTGTACAATATCCAAAATTGTTTCAAGAGTATATATATATATATATATATATGTATATATTCTTACATTTTAGGCACAACTCGAAGTGTCATGCATTATGCAATCATCAGGTACACATTATGAACTGAAGGTATTTTGATTTGAATTTGGTCAAATTGATGTAAGATAACATGTATATGTTTTAACATATATATATATATATGTGTGTGTGTGTCTGTGTTTGTGTGTATGTATCTGCATGTCTGCACATTATAATCTAAATATATGTATATATTATATGTGCCATAAAGGTAATTATTTCATCAGTTAGTCAGTTAAGTGCCATACGTGATACACGCTTGGGCGATCATGTCTCAAAAGAGACATGACTGACTGGGCAGAAGATTATCCCGCAGTAGGTTGCCATTGCTTTCTGCAGTAGACTGGTTGCTGACCAAGGCTATAGAACCCAATCTGTCCTGCTATTTAACCCATAACTGGAATTTTATTTACGCGCAAGTGAATACAATGGATTCAACTGGAATTCGAACTCGGCTCCCCGGCTTCTCGTTCTGAGCTGATATCCACTGTACCACAACGCATATCCAATTATTTCATCACTTGACAATAAATAAATGAAGAAAGCAAAAATCTAATAATTATTTAATTCAGTGGACGGAATGTATTTGGTTAAGAAAATTTTTCTTTTTGTCTTAATTTATTCTCTTTAGTTATAGCTGAATTTTTATACTAGCACACACACACACATACACACACACACACATGTGCAAACACACACATACATGCAAACACACAACACATGCACACCATCTCTACACATCTACATCTACACTTCCCATACACACATACATAAATATATATATATATATCAGGTATAAGGTATATTCCAAGATTGTACATTTATTTGCCTCTTTTATGTATTGAGTAATTTAATTTTACACATTTTTATGTTTTCAGGGTGTAATACATTTTTTTTAAGTATCAGTTTGTATATAAAGGTAGTAATAATATATATATATATATATATATATATATATATATTAATAAAAATAAATATGCATATTGTCCTACATTTTACACATGACTTTGAATTTCATGCATTTCAGCAATCCCCGTGTACTTATCATATCATACTGGCTTTTTTATATTATAAAATTAATAATATATTTATTTATTTATAATATTAAGTGAGAGATAGATAGATAGATAAATAGATGGATAGTTTTATACACTTAGATGCTAGTATATGAGTACACTTAATAATCATCTTATCCATAGACTACTACAATTTCATAATAGCCATCAAACAGAAAATACCTGAAAGTTAATAGAAAATTAAAATGTTCTATCAGTAATAAATTACAGGGTATATAATCAATATATATATATATATATATATATATATATATATATATATATATATATATATATATATATTTTGTTTTTCTTTAATCCGAAGTTGAAGAGTAGGAAGGTAAATTCCAAGAACCTGATTCTAATGTCGCTGACTTGATGTAGAATCTCTATTAGAGATCCTATGTCGAAATGTACATCCGACACCTTTGAATTTTGAAAATTTTCTCTGATATATATATATATATATATATATATATATATATGTTTTTCTTTAATCCAAAGTGGAAGAGTAGGAAGGTAAATTCCAAGAAACTGATCCTAATCAATATTAAAAAATTTTAACATTAAAAAGTGATGCAGGCAGAGAGCTTAATGTATTAAGAATACAGAGCCAATATAAATTAGAGAAAATGTTCAAAATTCAAAGGTCGGATGTACATTTCGACATGACATAGGATCTCTAATAGATTTAACCTAATCTAATCTTTTGAATTTTGAAAATTTTCTCTAATATATATATATATATATATATATATAGGTTTCATTAAAAAGTATTATCATAAAGATTTTTTATATAATTTTTTTTTTCTTTTCAGAACTTAAATGATATAAGAATTGTTCAAAGGTTTTATAGTTTTGAGTACTTTTGTCTATATTTTTTAGCGATTATCCCGATTGATTTTGTTTTAATTACGAGTTAAACAAAATTAATTCTTGATAATGGCTAAAAAGTGTAGCCACAAGTGCTCGAAAGTACAATGCCTTTAAAAAATTCTTATATAACTTGAGTTGTGAAAGGAAAAAAATTATATGAACACATTAAAAATCATATAAAAAACTTTTATAATAACTTGTCTGTCATTTTTTAACAAATAAATAAACAGAATTAAACCATTCTTTATTATTTTTGCACAAAAGTTAATCTAATTATAATACAAGAAAACAATTATTTTACAAAAAGTCATTACCTTATATATATATATATATATATATAGATATATATATATATATATTGTGTATTTGGGCAACATCCTCTCTTTTATGCAGGTTTATTAAAATTGATTTCTTATTAAATTTTTCTGTATAATTTTTCATGTGTTCTTATGATTTTTTTCTTTTCAGAAGTCAACTTATATAAGAATTGTCCAAAGATTTTGTATTTTTGAATGCTTTCGGCTATACTTTTAGCCATTATCAAAAATGAATTTTTTTTACTTGTAAATTAAGTATGTGTAAAGTTTACATATAAAGAGTCATGCGTATGTTAAGTTCCAAATATGGTAAACACTTTGTTACTGTGTTCCTAAATGATGTCATTAAATGTAGGATTTCTCTTTTTATTAATAATGTTTCCATTATTTTTAATTTTCTTTTGCATGTGGATGATGCTATTACATATATATATGTGTGCATGTGTGTGTGTCTGTGTGTGTCTGGGTCCATTTCCTATAGACTCCGAAACAGCTAAATCGATTTTCTTGAAAATTTACACAGTTGTACTATAAGCGTCTGCCAGTGTCATTAGCTAGGTTTTGTTGAGGTACCCCTGATAAATATTGAAAATTGATAATCAAAATATTCGAGTTATAAAAGAAGTGGTCCAATTTTAATCAAATTTGATACACTCATAGACAAAGACATAAGAAATGATATTCAGAAGTTTCAAGGTTGCAGTTTTTACAATAGTGCAGAAAATCGATAATATATATATCTATATATATATATATTAGGCAAGATGTTTGTGTGTGTGTCTGTTTATCTGCCTGTATGTGTGTATTTTTTTCAGCCCTTTTATTTTAGTTTTTGCTTTGGGTTTGGCTCTAAGTAGGTATAATTGTAGTTCTTAGTCACAGCCATGATACCATTTACTCAGAGGACTTATTTAGCCTTCAAAATTCAGTTTATGACGAAAAAACTTATTTGATATCAATACCAGGAAATTAAAATTTGACTTACATCCATTCATTTTTCTTTCAGTCTACAGTTTCACTTTAACTGGAAACAACTATTGGTTTTTAGTCTTTTGTGCCAACATCCAAAGAGTCTGTGCTCCAGGACCATGGATTAGTTTTAATGCTTTCATTACACCTGAGTTATGCCGGGCTATACTGCTAGTACATTTATATGTGTGTGTGTTTGCATGTGTGTTTTTCTTGATCATTTCACTTCAATGAGAAGACCTTACTGTAGAGAAGGACAATAAAAGAATAGATCCCCGAATTCAAAAGATGGTGATTGATGAATTATTTAAATTTATGCATATATGTATATATATGTATTAAGTGCATTCATTAACACTTTTTCATCCTTATGGCATAAAAATTCTTTGTTAGAATTTTTTTACCTTTTCCCCATCCAGTTTGAGAGTGTATACACTTTGTTGTGGTTTTAAGAACCTTTTGATTTGTAAGTCATTTTGGAAGTAAAACTAAATTAAATATACATTTATATATCTATGTGTCTACATGTGTGTGTATGTGCGGCTCTGCATCAGTGTAAGTGTTTGTCATATTTTGTGTTTGTGTGTGCGTGCCTATAAATAATGCATTAATATTTGCATAAATGTATATCTTGTTATGCAAGGTGCTGCCCAAAAAGGTCAAGGAAGCTAAGCTACAAAATCATTTCCCTAAATGAAAAATAAAAAGATGTATAGACTGTTGCTCGACTGATTAATGTGGTTCAATTTTTGCAATGTTTGGTTAGCTCTCTCTCTCTCTATATATATATATATATATGTGTGTGTGTGTGTATGTGTGTGTGTGTGTATGTTTGTGTGTGCATGTGAGTGTGTGTGTATGTGCAAACCTTAATTTTATCTATCAAAGTTCCTGAATATGCATGCATGCAATTATATATACAACAAAAATCCTTATATATATATATATATATATATATAGAGAGAGAGATTTTTATTGTACATAATATATATATATATTTGAATGTATAAAGATGTATGCAGAAAGAAAATATCTAAAGCTAATATACATATATATATTTATCCAAGTGAGTATAGAATGAGGAGAGAAAAGAAAAATTTTTCCCGTCCAAAACATTAATTTAAAACAGTGCTTGATATATAATGTATAGAGCTGTGAATATTTATTATATAATATTTATAATAAATAACATATATATGTTTATATATTTGTATGTATATAGATGTATGTAGAGAGAAAATATTTAAAGCAAATATATATATATATATATATATATATAATTTCATACATAAATATATGCATGTATCTTATTTACATGTTTTATATATATATATATATACATGTATATATAAATTTTTATGTATATATATATATATATATATACATAGAGAGAGAGATTTTTATTGTATATTATATATATATATATATATATTTGAATGTATAAAGATGTATGCAGAGAAAATATTTAAAGCTAATATATATATAATTTCATACATAAATATATGCATGTATCTTATTTACATGTTTTTTTATATATATATACATGTATATATAAATTTTTCTGCATATATAAATTTTTATGTATATATATATATATGCAGGTTTCACTACAAATGACAGACAAGGTGTGATGGTTAAGTTTTTTATATAACTTTTTATGTGATCTTATGATTTCTTTCTTTTGAGGACATAAATTATGTAAAAATTGTCCGGATATTTTGTTTCTTCGAGAAGTTTCAGCTATACTTTTAGCCATTTTTGAGGATGAATGTAATTTTATATGTAACAGGATGTAAATGGTGTTATGTATGATGTGGAGTAATGGTATGTGTTATGTACTGAATATCGTAAGCATACTTGTAGTTGATGTGATTGAGTGTTGTTTTTTCATTTTTATCAAGGCCTCTTATTATTTTTAGTCTTTTTTTGCTTGTGCATGATACTATGATATTTGTTTTATCAACAAGTATGTTCCAGATAGGATTTGGGAGGTCTCCATGTGTGTTTAAATGAGATCGAATTGAGAGAGATGTAGCGTCAGTTTTTGAGTTAGTTTTGTGGTGTTATGACTGATATAATTATTTACAAAATCAGGATCAGGAATGCAGAACATAAATAAAATAAAAATGAAAATGAAAATAAAAGTAAAAATAAAATAAAACAATAAATAAAACAATAAACATAAAATAAATAAAATATTATAAAAATGTTAATAAATAATAAATTAAAATTAATTTTTTATATCTTTTATTAAGATATATAAAAATTAAGTTTAATTTATTTATTTATATTATTTTATTTTATTTTTACTTAATTTTAGTTTTAATTTATTTTATTTCATTTTTTACTATTTTTCAATTTTAATTTATTTTATTTTATTGTTCAAATTTATATTAACTTAAATGAATTCATATCTTCATGTGTTTTTAAAAATATTCTTTATTTTACGTTTTATGAATAATTTTTTCTGTTTGTGTATGTGATATCATTTTTTTTTTTAAATGCTAAAAGATTTTGGTTGAAGCATTGTGACCAATGTCTTTATCTGTCTGCAATTCATTTCTGACTAAAATTTAAAATTTCTCTCTCTTAGCTGTTTCCATTGGCTTTCTCGTTTCTTCCCTCTCTACTTTTTCTCCCTAACTGTTTTTCCTCTTTATTTATCCCTTCACTTTCTATTTCTGCCATCTCTTTTCTTTTTCTCATTCTTTTCCATTTCTTTATAAAAGTACAATTCTTTTTTTAAAAAAATGCCAAAAAATTTGAGCTCAAACACTGTAACCGATGAAAATATCTGACTGCATTTGACTTCCAGGCAAAATTTAATATTTCTTTCTCTGAGATGTTTCCATTGGCTCGTCCCTTTCTACATCTTCTCTCTTGTTTTTCTCTTCACTTTCTATTTCTTCTGTATCTATTCTTTTCCTTTTTCTTTTCCTTTTCTTGATTTCTCATCTTATTTTCTGATCTTTTCTTCCACTTTTATCTTTTTACCTCATACGGAAAAAAATCTTCCAAAAGTAAAGGGAAGTCTTGTTCTTAAAATAAACTTTTTAAAAATAAAACGTTCATTACCATCATTGTTAACTACCTGATGAGAAATTGTTTCTTCAATGTCGAAACAAAATGTACAATTTTGTAGTAGTTTGTAGTTTGTAGATGTTCTAAAGTAATAATTAATAATAAAATATTCATTGTCCTATTTTTAAATTGAACACTATTTTGAATTAATGTTTTCAACATTGCAATTATTTTCTTTCTTATTCCTTTGTATGTATATGTGTGTGCGTGTGTGTTTGTGTGTGGGAGATGGAGAGGATAATCCAAAAGACTTTATCTAATTAATATAAATTATCAATTAGATAGAAATAAAGAGCTCATTGTATATTATCCAGAGCAAATATAGTGAGAAGAAAGCTCAACTCATAATTAAACAGTTATAAATCCAGAAATTAATTATTCAAATAAATTCTAGATTTATCATTGTTTAATTATGTATTGAGTTAACTTCTTAATATATAAATATATATATATACAGTAGCAACCATAATATAAGGAACGGAAACAACAAAGACATAAGTATGCATAATTAGCAATGAAATTTTTACCGAATAAAGATTAGGGTGTAATGCATAAATATTATACAAAGTTACAAAAATTTACATAATGTTTTTTTTTAAATAACTATTAAATTAAACAAAGGAAATAAGCTACTGGACAAAAATTAAGGAATGAAGTTAATTTGCATAAAATTTTAATTTACATTGTAAAAAAAACTTGATGGAGCTTTTCAACAATAAGTAAAAGTTTATTTATCATGAGGACTTTATTTTTAAGCAATATGGCAAATTCTATAGGCAAAACGCTCTCTTTTGAAGAAAAAACTCATTATCGCAAACTATCAAGAAAAAATGTTAATTTCAGGAAATTTCTGATATTGTTCACAGGTCTAAAAGTGTCGTTCATTGTGTAATTAGCAGGTATAAAACCAATGAAACGTTGGATGCAAAACCAAAAACTGGCAGACCTCCAAATACATTGCAAAGAGAAGATCATAGAATTGTTTGAATATCTACAAAAAACCGTTTTGAAACTGCTACATCACTTGCCCATGAATTTAATGAATAGAGACAGATAGTGAGATCTCAAGGAAAATGGTTGCTCCCAAGGTTAAAAAATGCAGGATTGCATGCCTGTATTCCAGCTTCGAAACCTCTCATTTAAAAGCAAAACCAAAGGGTATGTCTGGAGTATGCAAGAGAACATGTTGTTTGGACTGACGCACAATGGTATACAGTTCATTTCAGTGACGAGTGCATGTTTAATATATTTGGTTCTGAGAGAAAAACTTATGTATGCCGTAGAACAGGTGAAAGACTGTCTTCTCAATGTGACAAGAAAATCGTTAAGTTTGATGGTATCAGTGTGATGGAGTGGGGAATGATTTCATCTGCAGGAGTTGGCCCTATCATCCGCATACATGGCAATATCAATGCTGAGATTTACAAAGGTCTTCTTCAGCAGAATGTGGTACCAAGACTGCACCATAATCTTTATGAATCTTCTATTTTCATGCAGGACAAGGCACCTTGCCACAAGGCTCAGACGGTTATGGCTTTATTTGAAGAAGAAGGAATCGCCCTAATGAAGTGGCCAGCCCAGAGCACCGACCTGGATCCAAGAGAAAATGTTTAGAAGATAATTGGAGAAAGGGTTCAGAAAAGAAACCCGAAAAACCAGGATCACCTATGGGAGTTATTGAAAGACAAATGGGAGAGAATTACTGCTGATTTTTGCAAGAAATTAACTAGATCATGTGGTTGACGATGCAGCAAAGTCATTGAAAATAAGGGGATGTTTACAAATATTAAATTTTGTTGATATTTTGTTCACAATCAAGATCGTTCCTTAACTTTTATCCAGTAGCTTAATTCCTTTGTTCCATTTAATCTTTATTTAAAAAAAAAAACTATCATGTAAATTTTTGTAACGTTGTATAAATATGTATGCATTACACCCTAATCTTTATTCAGTAAAAATTTCATTGCTAATCATGTATTACTTTTTAAGCAATACACATATTTATGTCTCTGTTGTTTCCGTTCCTTATATTATGGCCGCTACTATATATATATATATATATATATATATATATATATATATATATAGGGAAGTCTTGTTCTTAAAATAAACTTTTTAATATATATAGGGAAGTCTTGTTCTTAAAATAAACTATATATATATATATATATATATATATATAGGAAAGAATATTAATAAAAAGTTTTGAATTTAAAAATGTACTTTTTTTGAACAGTATTTGTTTATTTTTATTATATTTTATATTTCAGACCGCCCTCGGTCCTTCATCAGGAGTTGTTTCTGATGAAGGACCGAGGGCGGTCTGAAATATAAAATATAATAAAAATAAACAAATACTGTTCAAAAAAAGTACATTTTTAAATTCAAAACTTTTTATTAATATTCTTTCCTATACATATTAAGACAGTATACGTGGATGATCATCACTATATATATATATATATATAGGACAGAATATTAATAAAAAGTTTTGAATTTAAAAATGTACTTTTTTAAACAGTATTTGTTTATTTTTATTATATTTTTATATTTCAGACCGTCCTCGGTCCTTCATCAGAAACAAGTGATTTTTAAATTTGAATTAGAAACGTATTTCATGATAGCGTCCGAGTATTTTTTTGTTTACATCACGTGGTGTCGATAAACCAATCAACATGCGGAGACAGTATACGTGGATGATCATCACTATATATATATATATATATATAGGAAAAAAATGACAAAACTTTAAAATTAAAGAGGATAATCAAAAAATTTATCTAATTAATATAAAATATTAAATAGATAAATTTTTTTGGATTATCCTCTTTATTTTTAAAGGTTTGTCATTTTTTCCCATATATATATATATGAGAAAAAAATGACAAACCTTAACAAATAAAGAGGATAATCCAAAAAAAAATTTTCTAATTAACTATAAAATATTAAATATTTACAAATAAAGAGGATAATCCAAAAAAATTTATCTAATTAACAATAAAATATTAAATAGATAAAACCAGAGTACTCAATTGATATTATCCAGAGCAACCCCTTTTCTTTTTTTCTTTTCACAACTTTTATTTGGAGCTCTTCTTTAGTATCAGTCAGTTAAGTGCTATACGTGATACACGCTTGGGCGATCATGTCTTGAAAGAAACATGACTGACTGGGCAGAAGATTATCCCGCAGTAGGTTGCCATTGCTTTCTGCAGTAGACTGGTTGCCGACCAAGGCTATAGAACCCAATCTGTCCTGCTATTTAACCCATAACTGGAAGGAAGAGATGGATTAATACCTTTCCCAAGGGTATTTGTGCATAGGTGAATACAATGGATTCAACTGGAATTCGAACTCGGCTCCCCGGTTTCTCGTTCCGAGCTGATATCCACTGTACCACAACGCATGTCCTCTTCTTTAGTATCGTTATGTTTATTTTTATTTTTGTGTTGTTACTATTGTGTGTATATTATTGCATGCATATAGGGTATCTGATAATCATTTGCCTGTGTGTGTTTATTTTGTCTATGCTTATATCAGTTCTCCTGTTTTGTGCTGGTATGTATTTTTGTGTGATTTGGTGTATGTGTTTTAATTTTGTGAGACTTTCTGTATCTGTTGTTTCAGTGTTTAACTGTATATGCCTTCCACACTTCACCTAACTTTATTTCCTCTTTGTTCAATTTTCTTTTAAATATTCTGACTTAAATGTAACATTTTATTTTTTGGGCTTGACAAAGCAGTCTGTAATATATATATATATTAGCATCATAGCCCAGTGTTGCCCGTGCAACTCAGAACATTTTTTAATTAGATGAATAATGCAGCATAATGCGATTTCCAAGCACTTGTATTCGCCGCCTCACTTTAAAACTCACTTATATATAAAAAATGATTATATAAAAAAATTGTTGTTTAAAAATTGTTCCAAAATTCCATTAAAAATATTTATTTTCTTTTGCTTTGTGTAAAGGTGAGTTGATGTTTTGTGTGACATTGTAAACAACATTGCGTTTGATTTTGTTTCAAAATTACTGGGGAAAATATTTACATTTTTTGTTGACTAAATGAATTTCAACAATTTTCAAAGAATATTTAAAAATGTAGACATTTAATTTTAGCAGAAAATGTTACATTAATGCCACATGAATTAGAGATAGTTGATTTCCTGCATGAAATATTTAGCAAAGAAAAAAGCTTTACTTTTTTTATTATTTTATTTTCTGAAGTATGAAATATTAAATATGAATAAAAAAGACCAAAATAATTAAATTAACCATTGGCACTTTTTTTTTTTTACATATTTTGTTTTTGTTTGAAAAAACACATTTTTAAAAAATATTTCTTTTGTTTCAAAATTATGGGGAAAGATATTCACATTTTTTTGTTGACTAAATGAATTTTTAAAACGTTGAAATAAAAATCAAATATAAAGGCTCATATTTTTTTTTAGTTGCGTTTGACATGCGTGATTTGATTTCTGTGACGTAATCTAGCAACCATCTTAGATCTTAGATGTTTTACGGAGCAAATGTAAACAATTGACTCCATTGGCCAAAAAGTGCGAAATGGAAAATTGCTGAACTTAAAGTCAAAAAGTATGTGTTGAGATGGCTTCCCTTCAGATACGTGTCCCTAGAAAGTTTGAAGGGTGTAGCTTAGAAATGTAGGCGTGCATAGATTACAGTCATACACAGACTCACAGATTACCTTTTATATATATATATATATATATATATATATATATATATATATAGATTATAAATTATACTTTAGAACATGATCATTCTTCACTAATGAATTGAACACTCTTGGATTTATAACCAATTAATTATTGGATGTGCGTTGTGGTGCAGTGGATATCAGCTCAGAACAACAAATTGGGGAGCCGAGTTTGAATTTCAGTTGAATTCCTTGCATTCGCTTACACACAAATACCCTTGGGAAAGGTATTACCCGTCTCTTCCTTCCAGTTATTGGTTAAATAGCAGGACAGATTGGGTTCTATAGCCTTGGCTCACAACCAGTCTACCACAGAATGTAATGGCAACCTATTGCGAGATAATCTTCTGCTCAGTCAACCATGTCTCTTTTGAGACATGATCGCCCAAGTGTGTCTCACGTATAGCACAACTAACTGAATTATGCATTGAGTTTTCTTCTCTATTTTATATATGTATCATTCTGCAGCAGTTAGTTGAACACTTTTGGCTACTGGTGTTTGTTCACATCGTGTATATCAGTCAGTCAGTTAAGTGCCATACATGATACATGATTGGGTGATCATGTCTTGAAAGAGATATGACTGACTGGGTAGAAAATTTTCCTGGGGTTAGTTTCCATTACTTTTTGTGGTAGAATGGTTGCCAATCAAAGCAATAGAAACAAATTTGTCCTGCTATTTAACCCATAACTGAAGGGAGAAGTGACGGATTCATACCTTTTCCAAAGGTATTTGCACTTATGTGAATGCAACGAATTCAACTGAAATTCAAACTCAGCACTCCGATTTCTCATTCTGTTCTGATATCCACTTTTTAATTTTGGCTGGAAGCAATTGGATGTCTATCCCTACTGATGAGCTGTTATACAGCGAAAGAGAACTGTATGCAGATGACTATATATATATATTTATTTTAGAATAAGTATCTAAAAAAATGTGGATTTTTTAATAATTATTTTTTAATTAATATTCTTAAAGAATGCATAAGTCTATATGTTTTTTATATTAATCATTTCACTCTAAGCAAGGCGATAATGTCACTAAGACAGAGTGGTTTACAGGAATTGAAAGGGAAAGGTTTTTTAGTGAGAAAAAGTGAAGAGTGAACTATAATGAAACAAGGTTCAATTAGACAGAAGAAAACGTCTATATATATATATATATATATATATATGTTGTGGCCTGTTAGGGTCAGGAAGAAAGACACAGAAAACAAGAAGGTAGGTTTAACCAGTGTATTAGAATAAGAAGACATATATATAAATACGAGTGTTAGTAGTCAGCAGATAGAAGTGTACATCTGAATTGTCTATGTTACACTGCGTCTTGACTGCCTCAGAACTGCCTCTAGACTGCCTCTTGACTGCCTCTCTGGAAACCACGCAGGTTAGTATTTGTAAAAGTAGGAAGAGTCCATTCCCTGTAGAGAAGGCACCATAATAATAAATGAAACATTTTTTGTGACCACGCAGTGCTTCAACAAAATTTTTTGGATTTTGGTAAGATTTTGAAACTTTTTCCCCTCTAGCCTGTATATCGTATGCTAAAAGTGAAATAAATTCATCAAATTAAATTAAAGGCCCTGCACACCTTCCTGTCCCTTGTAGCTCTTAGTACCTTTTGTTTTGTTATTTCTCCCAAAATCTTGCTTTGCTATCCATACAAATGGATAGCAGAACAAGATGTCTCAGCCATAGATGTCCCACGTTATTTTTCTCATCTATATTTTCCTCTATTCGCCTTGTGAGTATCAGATTCTCCAAGCCCTCCTACTTCAATACATGTCCCAGAAACTTCAACTGTCTCTTCCTGATGTTAAGTAAGAGTTTCCTTTTCATTTCCATTCACTCCAAAGACTCGTTTATTTTTGCATTTTAAGGAACGTTACAGTATTTTGATAATTACAGACTACATTATTTATTGCATTTTTACATAGATTGGAATATATTTGTGACGATACTGAAACTTATTTGCATTCATTTCGGTGTCAGAATTTTTAATTCTAATTTCCATATTTTTGCTTTTAGATAAATTTACTTTTTTTCTTTAATTTTTTTTTCTTTTCTTTGTAGCCTTATGAATGGCCTGAACTTTGTTTTAAGTGGGTCTTTGTGATGAGCGAAGCGTCACATGCAAATACGATAGTTGTTTTATAGGCTGAGTGGTTTTGAAAAGACTGCTAAGTGATTGGGGTCATTTGTCAGTGCGGCAAAGATTTGCTTTCCTTTTGCTGAACATCAGAAAATGAAGTCTGCTGTGGTTTGTCGGCCCAGCCATAGATGTAAGCTTAATTTCCATGCTAACTTACAGTTAATCTGCCTTTTCACGAAAAAAACATTTGCACACATATCTTAAATATATAATCATTTGCGTTTATATATATATATATATATATATATATATATATATATATATATATATATATTTCCCATTTGTATACAAGTTATTACGTGACCCAGGTTTCTATCATGAGTGGTGTCTTCAGGCGATTTTAAATAAGAGTTATTGAAAATGATTTTCAATGAGAGAGAGAGAGAGAGAGAGAGAGAGAGAGAGAGAAAGAGAGAGAGAGAGAGAGTGAGTGAGTTTTCATTGAAAAAGGAACGAGCGAAAAAGGAACGAGCGAAAATTAGAGCCAGGAGCAGGTAGGACACTTTTTGGTTTGTCCCTGAAATTGCTGTTGCTTGCCATTTTCCCGTAAATCGATTTCCTTCTCCTTTTTATTAATTGCTAATTGTATTGCTTAAATGTCTGACCACG
This sequence comes from Ascarosepion bandense, assembly GCA_037127315.1. NCBI lineage: Eukaryota > Metazoa > Mollusca > Cephalopoda > Sepiida > Sepiidae > Ascarosepion > Ascarosepion bandense. The sequence goes on from JBBBDQ010000716.1 coordinate 2,365,698, forward strand.
AGGAGGAACAGGGAATGGCAGGGTAGACGAGATAGAACACAGACTGTCTGGAGAGTTAAAAGGAGTCTGTTGGGGGGGATCAAGGGTACCGAGCTTTGGGGCATACACGAAAGAATGAAGAAGTTGGTTGACGGCCGTAGATAAAAGTCAACCTATCTACGGGCTGACGGAGAGAAAAACCGTATGCGTAGAAAGTGAATGGGAAGAGGAGGAGGAGATACTTCCCAACTCCGAGAAAAATGGAGTAATGAAAGAGTCTTAGACTTCCATTTGACAGAGAATAAGGAGATCCAGAGCTCACTGTCAGAACCGACCGATTTATAGGCCGATTATCAGAAAAAGTTCCTTGGGTGACATAGTGAAATCTAAAAGAACAATCAGCGGTAGCACGTTTTTATAGACCCAAGCCAGGTAGTAAATGCGGCAGAAATAGTTCCCATGTTGTTGGTGAACGAAGCCACTAAGACAGTTAAAGTAAAGAAAAGAAAGAGAGGGCTTAAAGAGGGTAGATGTATATTAGATGAAAAAAAATATTATCCCCTGAAAATTTTATAAGGCTAAGGTAAAGAACTTGTTAGGGGTCAAACGTGATGTGGTTGCTGAGTCAGATGAAGCATTGATAACAGACCAACAGCATAGGCTGTTTGTACGTGCTAGAAGGCGAAGAAAAAGAGCCCGAAAGAGGGTGAGAAATGACAGGGTAAATGCCAATAAGAAGGTACTAGAATTTAAGGTTGGAGACCCTGAGTACCACAAAATTCACCGGAAAGAAGAAAAACCGAACAAGAGATGGAAAATTGGTCCAGTGTCATATGTAATTTGGGACCAGATGGCTGGTCAAACAAAGAGAACTCATACCAATGATTTAAAGTTAGCTGAGATTGTTAATTGAGAAATGAGTGAGCCAAAGGTCAATAAATGAACAGGCGGGGAAGCCAGAAGGGCTGGGAACAGATAAAGATTCCGAGACAGAGGAAGAAGAAAGAGATAGAGAGATAGAATAGCGACCCATTACAATGGACCCAATAACAGAATAGCGAGAGAAACTCATGAAGAAGTCCAAGAATCGAAGTTGAAACTTCGTAAACTAGAAGCCGAATCACGTGAATGAAAATAGCAAGAGTAAAAGTAGCAGTGGTTGGATTTTACTAACAATTAATTAACAAAAAATGGAACTGAAAGTTGAAAAGATAATAAGAAAGAAAAGTTGTGGAAAAGATCTTCGGGAATAATTAAGTGTGAAATTAAGTGCATTAACAGGAATGTGGACAATTATACAGAAGTGTGGAATTCCATAGTGAAGGAATGCCCCAGCATTAAGTTAAAGCAAATGCCAGCCGTATTAGAACCTAAAGAAAAGGTAAATATGAACCAATTAAAAGATCAACTAGAGACGCTGTGAGAAGGAGGCATGGTCTAGATAGATGGTAAGAAAATCCTAATAAATTTTCAGTCGTGATAGGTACTTTAGTATTCATTGCTGTAATGGTGGCAGTAATATGGAAATTTAGAGAGAAATTGATTGAAGGTAATTTTGGTAAGTTGCACTGAAACAAAAGAAAATATAAAAAGGGTGTTGCCAGACAGTGTCCACTCTCTGAAGGAACCAACCCCAGCGGAGCAGTAAGGAACAGCATCCAAGAAAAACAAGCCATGAAAAAAACAAAAAATCACATCCACTCATACACATGCGCCTACACCATTTTTTTTTCTTTTTCAGATTGACAGTAGAGAATTTAATAAATAACTTTTTGTTAAAACTGCATGCTTAGATTTGTTAGTGCTTGAAAAAATATAGGCAGACCCAGAAGTGAGAAAAGAACCTTTTCAAGTTGTCTGAAAAGACCTTTAAATAAAAAAACTTTGTGTTGCGTGTGTAAATTAGGGCATGAAAAAGTATAAGCCTAACCAGAATGGGAAAATAACTTTGAAAAAATAGTGTTTTGGAATTTATAATGTCATTTAAAGCTTAAATGACAGGATGGTTAAGGGTGGAGATGTAACACTATTTTTGCATGTGGAAAAATGCAACCCTAGTTTAGTACGAGGGAGCGAAAGAAATTATTATTAGTTGTATTATTAATTCTGCAGATTAATTCTTCCAATATAAGTAGAGAGGAAAATAAGCCTAATAGATAATAAAATTGTTTATTATCGGTTGCAATATGAACGCATCTAATGAATTGTGAAGAAATATATTGCAATTTTTTTAGAATCTTGGAAACTGGCTGGGAAGTGAATTTTTGCTGGTGTAAGCGACAGGTCAGATGGGGTCATCATATTGTCAGCCATTGTGTGAAAAAGCGGAGGCCTTACAGCTGGTGATAAGCTGAAGCCAAAATATTGTTTTGGGATTTTCACAAACTTTTGATGAGGCCAGGAAAGGTTAAAATCCTCAAAATTATTGAATTCGCTGAGAACAGATTTTAAAATCGGAAAAATAAAGAATGTAGTCAAAAGGAAAGAAGACGAAAAGAAATGATGTCATTAAGAAATATTGCTACTTCAATGGTTAAACTAAAGAAAAGATGTAGCTCCGCTTCAAAATGCGAAGGCGGGAGTGACTTCATTAGCTAAAGACTTGTTTTGCATGGACACCCCGTGTCCATCATGCCTCCCCAAGAGAATTTTGGACAGGCTTAAAAGTAGAGCCTCAGAGGGCTAAGATCAGTTGAGTTGGAGCTGAGTCTTGGGTTTGAGTCGATATGTAATGACAAAGGGAGAGACGGTTTCCAACCTTGAGCCACGACCGTAGAGACAGAGACGCTCGCCTCTTATAAAGTTCTGGCTGAAGATGTAAAGAAACGTAGAGAAGTTCAGCAGACCGATCAACCTAAAAGAGTTATTCAAATAACGTGCCTCCGATAGAGTCCTGGCTGAAGATGTAAAGAAACAAAAAGAGCCGAAAAGAATTAAAATCAAACGACAAAATTAAGAAAGTTGCTAAGGCAGCTAAGACGAATATAACACCGCCGTCATCCACACACACACAATGACCACTCTTCGGCAGTTTCCGTAAAGCTTCGGTGAAAAGCTTGAATAAGACATTTTGAATCGTCACAACTTGAAAACTCCGATTGGAGTGATAAACGTTACCAACCAAAAGCTTGAATTAATTTTGAGAAGACATGCATTACTCTTAAACGAAAACTTTCGCTCCGTTGTAAAGATAAGAAATTGACAACTGTTATATTCTATTTCTTTTTGTTGTTTTTTTGTTTGTTTGTATATAAAGACATTTTCCGCAACTTATTCACGTGTAATTCAATTTACTGTTGGTACCGTTTTCATTAACCCAGTTGTGCGCGTGGGTCCGGTCTGGTTAACGTGGTAAAGAGACACTTAGCAAGATTCCAACAAGCCTTCCTTAGGATCAAAGTTGTAATAGACGACTTCAAGACCAGCTACTGTGTCGAAGCGATCACGACTAACGACCCGAGAGCGTGGTCACAATAGTAGGTGCGCTTGGAATGATAAAAATTGGAACAAACAACACATTGAAAGAATCTCTGGAAAATCCAGCTTTAGAGATATATAAAAATTGTTTTGATAATTACAGTCCACACATCAAGAACTTTGTCGATGCTAGCGTTAGAAAAAACAAATCATGAAATGTAGCCATAACAGAACACCACTATCTGCTTCAGGTCTTTCTTCAGATTTGGCAGGTAGTCTGACCATAGCAGAAATCGAACGATAATAATAATAATAATAATAATAATAATAATAATAATAATAATAATGTCGAAAAATATTGCCATTAAACAAATTAAATAAAGAAACAATTGGTCCGAAACTCCAAAGTTTTAAAATAACAATTGGTTTGACTTATTCGGTTCGCCTATCGTTTCCTCATCAGCCTTTTGAATAAATGTACTGGTTTATCCCTTGTTTCCTGCTTAGGATTGGGTTTTTGTTTTACTCTCAGTCAGCCTTTGCGTCTTAATATCCTTATCATCTTGCTTGGGGTGAAGTGATAAAAAAACAACATGTTTTTTGTTTTTTTGCCAGACAATGAACACGATATTTCCTGAATTATAAGTTTTTAAACAGAGCCACCCACAAAATATTATGTTTAATGTAATCTAAAATGAGACCAAAATAATCATAGCTTCAGTGCTGACAGAAATAAGAAACACGGAATTATGTTCCTTTAAAATATACAATAGAACAGTCATTCAGATAACTGTCAAGGTTACTCGACATTGCTCCGGATCCTAACATCTTTAATTTCTAAAACATTATTTACTCTTTAAAACAGCTATCATTGTTGTTAACTCATTTGCTAAATTCTGCGTGTAATGGCAATAGAAGAAAAAGAAATAATAATAATAATAGCTTAGTCTGAAGCTATAGGGAGATGGTTAATGTTTATTGATTCGGCCTTGTGTCAGACATAACCGAACTCCCTATAACTTACAGATTTTATGCAGAATTATCATCGTCAGAATTATCAGAAGGTTTTCCTCATCAGGTCGGAATCAGAAGGTTGAAGCTGGTTGGTTGGAATGTGAATTTGTGTGGAAGAGTGGAAGAATAAAATTATACATTATTCATGTTAAAATAGAAATTTATTAAAAGGAAAGAATAACAAGAATAGGTAGCAGTTAATGTTCAATGAGAAACAAGTAATGAGTTAAGGGTATCAAGAGTTGTAGAAAATGTTCTGTAGAAATGTTCGTAGTAGTTATTTGTTGGAAAGAGTTTATGCATAAGTATGTAAGTATGTATGAGCGTTTCTTTGGTAGGAATGTCTTTGAATGGAGAAGAAGAAGTAAAAGGAATCAGCACACGAGAAAGAAGGAGAAAGAGTACAATGTGCAACGTGAATTTACGTCCGGATCCTGGTTGAAATTTCTTCCGTTACATTTTAGTTGTGTGTGTGTGTGTCTCTCTCTCTCGCTGCTTCCATCTGACTGACTGACACTGATCGAATCATTTATAGTCATTCAGATTTTTTGTACTGGATCGCGAAGTCTTTTTAGTATTGCAAATCGCTCCCATTGGTCAGAAAACCAATTTACCATCTACTCTCGAAATCCGGTTTTGACTTTTTCTGTAAGCAAATTGTCAACCCTTTTTCCATTTAGCAAAACCAGGATTTCACACGTGATTGTTAATTTTTGTAAAATTGAAGAAGGTTGCTTTTAATTCTTAAAATTATCCGCCACAAGTCCAGGAGTCTCCAAACCCTGTAGACGTTGTAGACTATGAAAGCCCTCATGAAATCATTGACCACTTATCAACCATGATAATTGTATTTTACTTAAGGGTATAATTCATTTGTCCTTCATTACATTCCTCGAGAGGATTCATTTTAGCTTTACGCTTTGTCATTCGTTTTTCAATTACTTTTTCTCTTCCATCTACTCCACAAGTTTATTGTAATAATCTAAACAAATTTCAAAATACAAAGAGGAAAATGTGTCACATGACCACATCTATAATTCTGTTTGTAGTTGGAGCCTACGTTTGATTGGAAAAGGTTCCGAGAGACTCACTGAAGGGATTCCTGATAACCCATTAAAGAAATACAAAAATGCGATCTCCCAAGTACAAATCACACTTTACAAAGCATTTTATCAATGTAAAATGTGTGTGATCTTATTAGGTCTAATTTAATTTTTATTTGTTTTATAAAACTGCTCCGTGGAAAATGTCACACCATTTGACCTTGGGTCTCTCGTTGGGATCCGGAAGAAAATGAGTATACAGATATATATCACGTAACGTCGTTTCTAGTTAAGTCGATCTCGATTATACCTAGTTTGTCAATATATATATATATATATATATATATATATATATATACGATCTCACACCTTGATTGAGCACTCTGGAAAAATAGTAGACTTTGATAAATAGCATGTACGCATCGCTCATTCAGTGAAATGAATTAGAGCGCTCTAGCTATTGGGCGCGTATAATGATATGCGCTAAAAAGTCTGCCTACTTCCACCGAACGCCCATAGCCCAGGGGTAGAGTCGCCGACTGACGCCATTTCGGTCGGGTTTCAATCCTGGGTAAAAAAGCAATCGGAGTCTAACCGTACTGATGAGCTGTGATACGGCGAAACAGATCTGTCTGCGGATGACAATATATATATATGGAAAAAATCAAGTTAAAGTCATTTTATTCGTCTGTCTGTCACAAATATTGAAATCGTAATATCACTAGAAAAGCCTTCAGTTAAGTGTCTTACGTGATACACGCTTTAGGGGATCATGTCTCGAAAACGACATGACTGACTGGGCAGAAGATTTTCCCGCGGTAGGATGCCATTGCTTTCTGCGGTAGACCGGTAGCCAGCCAAGGCTATAGAACCTAATCTGTCCTGTTATTTAACCCATAACTGGAGGGAAGAGACTGATTAATACCTTTCCCAAGGGTATTTGTGTGTAAGTGAATGCAAGGAATTCAACTGGAATTCGAACTCGGCTCCTCGATTTGTCGTTCCGAGTCAATATCCACTGCACCACAACGCACATCCAGAAAAGCCTTAAAACCGCATAAACCATGTCAATGTACAATAAATAAGAATAAACTAAATAAACAAAATAAAAATGACGTTCGTAGGGGTTCGGTCTCCTCACATTACTATTTAATACATCCTTCCATTCAAGAGGCGGCAAGAAAATACAATCGCTTCTCGACCCTTTTAGCACAGATCAAAGTGTAAAATGTGTTCTTGTCTGCTTAATCTGATTCTTTCTTTTCCCCATCTTCTATCTTCCCTTCTGTCTTTCTTTTATTTTCTCACTGAAACAAAATAGTTTATTTTCCACTTTTTCCATGCGACTGAAACGGAATAGTACATTATAAGTATTGGCAGGGCGTAACGGTCGTGTGGATTAATGAAGAGCACAATAAACACAACTATAGTAGGATGCAAACAGCAACGCCATAAAAAGACATAAATACATTTTTAAAAAATGAGATTATAAGTAAATGAAGTAAATAGCAGTGAATGCTGGAGAGTCTGCTCAAAAATAAATAAGGGGTTTAAGAAGTAACATAAATGTGGTTCTACAGAAGGATGCTGGGATAACAATAAACGAACACGTGAGCAACGACGAAGTTCTAGACACAATGGCAACAAGAAGAACACTTATCAGGAAGAGACAATTGAAATTTTTAGGGTACATAATGAGTATAAAGGCTTTGATAAAGCATAGATTAAAAATTAGAAACAGTTGGAAAACAACGCATAACCCGGCGCGTAACTCTACTAATTTTACTGATATATACTAATTAATCCATAGCTGGAGGAAAAAGAGATAAATTCATATCTTTCCCAAGAGTTTTTAAGTGCATATAAAACTCCAACCAGAATTGGAATCGAAGGTTGGGTCACTATGTCGATCCAGGATGTTTTTTCCGCCTGAATCCATCCTGCATATATACAAGTCAACTATCCGTCCGTGCATGGAGTACTGCGGCCATTTATGGTCAGGCGCCCCTGCCTTTCTCCTCAGTGTTCTCGACAGGCTCCAAAGTAAAGTCTGCAATGTGATAAGTACTGATCTGGCGGCTCAACTGCAGCCACTTCCCCATCGTCGAAATGTGGCATCCCTTTGTCTGTTCTATAAATACTTTCATGGCTTCTGCTCGGACGAAATTAAGTCACTGTTGCCTCCTCAACAGGTGTTTACTCGTGCAACCAGACTGGCAACTGGGTCCCACCCATTCACAGTCAGGTTAGCCAAATGCAGACGACAATTCTACTCCTGCAGCTTCTTCTCTCGCACTTCCCGCCTGTGGAACTCGCTCCCATATTCTTGCTTTCCTGACGGCTACAACCTCCAGAAATTTAAATGCAATATCAATACTCATCTATTAACCTCTCTCCCCACCCCCGTATATCCTTCCCTTTCTCTCCACCTATGTATCTGTCATTCTCAGCTTTCTATTGCTCCTTTCTAACTAGTTTGTACTCCTCACTCTTTTCTAATTAAGCTTTTTACATCAGTGGCATTTCTGCCTTGCTCGGGGTGAATTGATTAAAAAAAAATTGCAAGCTAATATGCATTACACCACCTGCGCATCCGTGCTTACAGTACATGGTATTCCCAAACAGTCACCTATCTAGGTACTTGTCACGCCCAACATTGCCGATCAACGTGATAAGGTCATCAACTTTTTAACCTGACGGAATGAAATTTAGAATAATGAGGGTTTTACACTCTATATGTAGCATGTGCTTTGTGGTGCAGTAGATGTCAATTCGGAACGTGAAATCGGAGAGCTGAGTTCGAATTCTAGTTGAATTCGTTGTATTCACTTACGCGGAAAACCTTGCAAAAGTTATAAATCCGTCTCTTAAATCCGTCTGGGTTAAACGCGTTGGGTTGGCAATTAGTTTACCGCAGAAATTAATGGCAAATTACTGAGGAAAGATCTGCCCAGTCATTCATCTCTCTTTCGAGACGTGATTGCCCAGGCATGTATCACGTATGACACCAAAATGATTGATTGTAACATGGTTTCTAAGCTAAATAAAACGTTAAAATTTTATTTGCAGGGTGCAATTGCCGCCATTTTATATTATTAATTTTGCACATTCGTTTTGTTTGTTTTTTAATTTTGTCTACTGCAAGCCTCCGCAAATGTCTGTTGCGCTGACATCGATATTACTACCGACCCCCATCTTTAGTGCAATGAGGAGGTACTGCCTCGGACAGCTGTTCCCCAGGACCACTCACCTAAAAATATTTTTTCAGTTGCTCTCTACCCGAAAACAAGTAAAACTGAGAGATGTCAAGAGTACGTACTATTGCTATTTCTATGGCAAATTTTCAGACGAGCTACATTCCTTCATTCCAAGAGTCTAGACCTTCACAACTAGGACTAGCTCTGTCACGTACCGCACGAATCTACTCATCTACGTTCTCTTCGTATTTCATTGGTGAGGAGAAAGTTCTACTCAGACAGCTGTTTCCCTCAAACTGTTCTATCGTAAAACAGCCTTCTGACAAGATGCATCCCTGATCCCTACAGCCTAAAACTTTTCAAATTCTGAATCAACCATTACCTATCTAACATATCTCACAGAATATATGCCACTTACTCATTTCTTATAAAGATCCTCTACCTTAAATTGCTCTCGGGCCTTTTATTGAGTGAACGTTAATATAAAACAGAGAAAAAGTTAAAGGTCGTTTAAATCTAAGAAAATTTAAACGACCTTTAAGTTTTGATAGAAAAACGGTCAGCTTTTCTATCAACCCTTAAAAATGAGAGTCGTTGAAAAAGTTTTAAATATTAAACAATATACGGAATTGCCAATAGAAATGTGCTAAAAT
>JBBBDQ010000716.1:2380000-2460000 GCA_037127315.1 Ascarosepion bandense
TCCAATAGCAAATCCTGGTGTGTCATCTAGGGTCCTCAAAATATTCTCGCTGTACAGGTTGAACAAATTCGGTGAAAAGACACATCCTTGTTTTACGCCTCTTTCTATCTTTGTAAATCTACTGAGATCGTTACCTGTCCGTATGCATGCCGTTTGCTGCCAGTAGAGATTCTTGATTACTCTGATGTCTTCCCCAAAAATGTCGAAACTGCTGAGCATCTCCATCAATTCTTTGTGTCGTATCTTGTCGAATGCCTTCGCATAGTCAATGAAACATAGGTACAAGTCTTTCTTCATTTGTATTGCCCTTTCGGAGAGCATCCTAATCATGAATATGGCGTTCCTTGTTCCAGTGTCTTTGACGAACCCGCACTGTTCCTGTCCTATCTCTGGCCTGATTCTGCTTCTCGCTCTATTCATCAGGATTCTGACAACGATACTGTATACTAATTACCTTGTTCTGTATTCTACTAATCCTCACCTCTTGTAAATATTTCTCTTTCCTGTCAATACACCTACTTTTATACTATTACGTTGTTTTGTATTATTTCTCATAATTCGGTTACCCGACGTAACAGAAACAAGCAAACATACTTGTAAGATATATTTGGTTAATATAAATACATTTAAACATGTTTGTTAACTTCAACCGTAACAGTTTGGGTATTTAAATTCTAATTCTATTTTTTATCCAATATTAAATGATGTACATACAAATAACAAATGTGGATGAACGTTCCAAATTCAATTTGTTCAAGGACTTTGACCGCCTCCGTAATTATCAAGAATTGGATGGTGTCAGTATGGTCAGTATGGTCAACAAGATTTTGTTAGATACAGCTTGGTGTTTTTGCAACATTAAATTCAAATTAACTCAAATATACACGTATCATATAAATTATGTGATATATAAAACGGTTTCACTGAGCTATCAGACAGTCAGTTCAGTGCCATACGTGATACACGCTTGGGCGATCCAGTCTCGAAAGAGACATGACTGACTGGGCCGAAGATTATTCTGCAGTCGGTTGACATTGCTTGCTGCGGTAGACTGGCTGCCAGCCAAGGCTATAGAACTCAATCTGTTCTGTTATTTAACCCATAACTAGAAGGAAGAGACAGATTAATACCTTTCCCAAGGGTATTTGTGCGTAAGTGAATGCAATGAATTCAACTGAAATTTGATCTCGGCTCCCCGATTTCTCATTCCGAGCCGATATCCACTGTACCACAAAAGAATATACAAATTTGGGGTTTATTTTTTTGGCTATTCTTATATGTGAAGGTGAGAACAGAATTTTTGTCAAAATTAGTTTTAAGATTATTAATTTTTTTTTTTTTGTCAGCTACAAGGAAAACATCTAACTGTTTGCCGAGTTCGAATTCCAGTTGAATCAATTGTATTCACTTACGCCCAAATACCCTTAGGAAAGGTATTAATTCGTCTCTTCCTTCCAGTTATGGGTTAAATAGCAGGACAGATTGGGTTCTATAGCTTTGGTCGGCAACCAGTCTACCGCAGAAAGCAATGGCAACCTACTGCGGGATAATCTTCTGCCCAGTCAGTCATGTCTCTTTGGAGACATGATCGCCCAAGCGTGTATCACGTATGGCACTTAACTGACTGACTGATTTAGGAATAATCACGCTCACTGGGACACAGGAACAAGAGACAGACAAAATAGGAACATGATTTACATGGTTCAGGGACCGAAGTTTTTGCACAAACGTCATGTAAACCAAATTAAAAAAACGGTATGAAATCGTATTCAATAAGGATGCCATAGAATATGACACCATAGTCATCGTCTTTGACACGTTTGAGGTCCCAATACCACAGTCAGTGGCTGAGCGCAGAAGGCACAAAAGAAAAAGGAAATCTACAGAACCTTTAGAAATTAACCCGAAAAGGAATAGATATTGAACATCATTTTATATTAGGTCTATAGAAAAAGGAAAAGAATGAATCTCCTCATTTATGAACTTTAAATTATCAGAAAAGCAAAATACGCACTGGATTTTTTTTTTAATCATTTCACCCCGAGCAAGGCAGAAATGCCACTGATGAGCGGGGGTTACATAACTGTAAAAAGATTAATTAGAAAAGAGTGAGGAGTACAAACTAGTTAGAAAGGAGCAATAGAAAGCTGAGAATGCAGGTGCGATGACAGATACATAAGTGGAGAGAAAGGGAAGGATATACGGGGGTGGGGAGAGAGGCAGGGTCCAGTGGCTAATAGGTGAGTATTAACATTGCATTTAAATTTCTGGAGGTTGTAGCCGTCAGGAAAGCAAGAATACGGGAGTGAGTTCCACAGGCGGGAAGTGCGAGAGAAGAAGCTGCAGGAGTAGAATTGTCGTCTGCATTTGGCTAACCTGGCTGTGAATGGGTGGGACCCAGTTGCCAGTCTGGTTGCACGAGTAAACACCTGTTGAGGAGGCATCTTAATAAATTTCGTTTTTTCTTTTTTACTCCTAAACCATGTTCCGCCATTCATTTACTCAAGCTGATCAAGAATATTATGCTCCATCTTCCTCTGTCCTTCAATCTGAGTGTCAGTTTTTCGAAGTCCTTCTTCATTATGCACCCCAGAAATTTCAACTGTCTCTTTCTGATAAGTTTCCATTTTGTTTCCATTTTCTATAATAAAACTTAGTCGATGTTCGCATGTTTGACCCATAGGTGTTTTGTTTGTTTTTAAATATCTCCTAAGGCTTTTTTGATCGGCGAACATAAATTTGGGGCTTCGTTGAAATGTGTGCCAATGAAACCATCTTTCTCCATGTTTGGTACATAGTTGAAGTTTATATTTATTATTTATTTACCAACCAATTCACTATCTTACTCCGACTTTCAATTGGAAATTATTAATATTAATCATTAAACTTATTCAAAGTTTCATTATTTCGGAATATTGAATAGAGGCCTTAATAAAAGTGACTGTTGTTAACACGTAAAATGTTTGTCGTAGAACTAAAGAAAAATTGTGAACGTAATTTCTGTACATAGCTTTTTCAAAATGGTTGTATCTAACATTTTTTTTTGTTGATTAAAACTATTTGTGTGGTATTTATAAAAACCAAAAAAAGAGTCCATACGGAGTCAGGCTGAAAAGTTGTGTGTTGTGGTGTTCTTCCTCTAAAGAGTCTATGTTGGATACTTCCGCCTACTATAAAGTTAGTAGAAAAGGAGGCCTTGGGAGAACAGTCGAATTTTTTATTGTATTTGATTTTTAACGTCCTTTTTGTTGACAAAGTAATATTTTTATTTCACTTTTCAGTCAGCCATTTTGTTTTTAGGCAAACCTTGAATTTTTTTCCTACGTACGTTTTTTTTTTCTTTTTGTTTGGTGCGCATAAAAATTTACTTCTGGAAGGGAGGCCAAAGAAGTAAATATGACCGCCAAAAGTAGGTCTGTTATTAAAAAGAACCTATTTGGTTCTAAAACCACATATCCACCCGACAAAGATGACTAAAAAATAAATTATCTACAGAAATGGAAACAAGGAAAAGTATGATGGTCGAAAGTGTCCAAAAAACAAATATCGAAAATGTAAAAAGACCAACGAAAGCAGAATTATCAATGGAGCAGCCGCGGAAGTGCCCTATTGCTGGAAGTGTCCACCAAAGTGTATAATCAACATGATGGAGTTTTTGAGAAAGCCAAAAGTTACGCGCATCTTATTAAACAAGATGTACTTTTAGTAGATTCCCAAGAATTACAGAAAGTTGTAAAAAGAATTGTGTCTGTCTTTATGGCAGAAGTGCACGAGCAAGATTTCTCGCACTACAAAAGAAGTAGTAGTCAAGCCATTGAGCACGCACCATGGGTGTCAAATCCTAAAGAGTGATTAAAGGGAGAGGTTACTTTATGTGGGACGTACTACTCCCAACATCAGCTGACTGCGAGGACGCATGTAGTCGTGAGTAATTAATTAACGAGTACACCGTGAGGACCAAATATGAAGGAAGGTGAAGGACATGATGGCAGTATACAAGGTTCCTCCTAATGACATGGGTGATCACTTAGAGGCTTATTTCATGAAGTTCGGGCGGACACTTAGTGCTTCCTCCGATGACCTGAACAGGGGTGGAGTTTCGAGACCATGATTAATCGCAAGGCCTTCATCTCCAAACCCAAATGTCTGGACGGCCTCAAAATGCCGCTTATTGTATCTGGGCGAAAACCAACATATTGGAAGTGTGGACTGATAGTTAATAATTTTGTCAAAATGGTATACATCATTGTTGGTTAAAACTCGTATCAAGATGGTAGACATTATGGTATATGAGACTGGAGTCAAAAAGGTAGACATCTACGACATTAGTCGAGTTAGCACTTGAGAGGGTAGCATCTTTGACCGTTAGCACACAGATCAAAATGGCAGACATTAGTCCAGTTAGCACTTGAGACTAAAATGTAGCTTTTTCGACCGTTAGCACTCGGATCAACATGGTAGGCATGAGTACAGTTAATACTTGATTAAAAAAGTAGGCATCTTCGACGGTTAAAAAAAGAGAACGTTAGTCCATTTAACATGTGAACCGAAAATCTTATCAAATCGTAAAATGAAAGTCGTTTTGAACGGACATTTACAGATCCTTTCAAACGAACGCGGGTGTCCTTCAAGGTTCTATCCTAAGTCCAACGCTGTTTCCGATATTCATCAACGGTCACTTTGCATCGATGCAGATGACATCACCATTTACTCCCGAACTGCTTTCTTATAGAAAAACTTTCCTGTCCGCCATCAGCATGGTTGATGCTGGACTCCTGAGGAGCAACATACTGCATCTCCTCACTCTCACAATTGACCTCAAGTGGAACGTCTACATCGGATCGATAGCCGCATCTACTGATAGGAAGTTTGAGTCACTGTGTCACGACAGAAATTTTTCTCGTTAGAATCCATCTATAAATCTGCTATTCGTTCTTCCATTAAATATTGTCGCTATATCGTGTCGAGTGACTCTGCTATTCATCTACAGGTTCTCGAGAAAATCCAAAGAATTATCTGTAATGTAATTGATCCTGACATGGCGTCTCGACTTCAATCACGTTCTCACCGACGTGAAGTGGCTTGCCTCTGTCTTTTCTACAAATATTTTCATGGCAGCAGGTCTGACGAGCTTTTTTCCCTGATGCCCCGACCACATGAATTTAAATGTGCTACTAGATTGGAATCTAGGTCCCACTCCTTTCTGTTAACTTGATCCTCTGATAGTTATAATCTTCCAAAATAAATTTGAATAATACAACGTCAGTTGCCACAGTTTATCTTTTTGAATCCCGTTCATCTTATGTCCTTTCTTCAATACTCGTGTATCCTGTCTTTTGTCTCACTATAACCCCTGCACACTAGTGGTGACCTCGCCTTGCTTGGGATGAAATGGTTAATATATAAATATAAGGGTGTGGTTACTTATATAGACAAATTTTAATTCATGTAGAAATTGTTCCATATACCCAAAGACCCATCTGTCAATTTGTGTCTATCATTCAACATCAATCATCACATATCTTTGATCCTCATTACGTGCCCTAAGCTACATTTAAGAGTTGACATGTAAAATCAAGCAATTTTAACTCTATCTATCTATCTATCTATCTATCTATCTATCTATCTATCTATCTAATGTTTAGCAAGATTGTCTTGCTAGAACCTACTACAACTGAGTATTGAGTTCGATCCTCACTGGGTACCCTGTCTATCTATCTAGCACTCTGTTAATATGTTAATCATTATCTATCTATCTATCTATCTATCTATCTATCTATCTATCTAGTACTCTGTTAATATGTATCATGTTATTCATTATCTATCTATCTGTGTATCTATCAGTATAATCGTAAAAAAAACTTTGTTAAATCTGTGGTGAAAATTGTAAACGCGAGTCCAGTTAACACTTGAGATAAGCATCTCCAACTGTTAAAACTTGCATCAAAATAGTAGATATTAGTCCAGTTAACAATTAAGTCAAAATGGTTTTATCAACGTCGATGATTAGTCCTCGAATAAAAACTGTAGACATTACTCTAGTTAAGATATGAGTCAAAACGGTAGTCTTCTTCGACGGTAAACACTCAATTCAAAATGGTCATTAGTTCGATTAACAATGATGTCAAAAAAGGTGTTCATATTCAACGACTAACATTCGACTCTAGAGGGTAAACATCGGTCCATTTAACAGTTTTGTTAAATGGCAGGAATATTCCGCACTTAATACTCGAATCATTAATCCAGTTAGCACTTGAGTAAAAAAGGTAGACATATTTAACAATTAACAATCGGATAAAAAATTGGACATGTTTTACAACTGAACATTCGTTCCTTTTACAACAGAATCAAGATTATAGAAATTCATCCCGTTTACAATAGAATCAAGAATATAGGCATTCGTTCCGTTCACAATAGAATCAAGAAAGTAGACATTCGTCCTGTTTACAATAGAATCAAGAACATAGACAGTGGTCTCGTTTACAATAGAATCAGGAACAGATATTAATCTCGTTTACAATAGAATCAAGAACAAAGGCATTTGTTTTGTTTAAAATAGAAAGAAATAGAATCAAAAACATGAACATTTGTTCCGTTTCTAATAGAATCAGGAGCAAAAATATTCGTCCCGTTTATAATAGAATCATAACATAAACATTGGTCTCGGTTACAATAGATCAAGAGCATAGATATTCGGCCCGTTTACAAGAGAATCTAGAACATAAGCATTCATTTCGTTTACAATAAAATGAAGAACATAGGCACTCGACCCATTTACAACAGGATCAAGAACGTAGACATTGGTCTCGTTTACAATAGAATTAAAGACATTTAGCTAGACTATTTAAAAATAGACTGATGTCGGTTTTACATTAAGAAATATAATCAGTCAAGTGCCATACGTGATACACACTTGGGCGATCATGTCTCGAAAGAGACATGGCTGACTGGGCAGAAGATTATCCCGCAGTAGGTTGCCATTGCTTTCTGCGATAGACTGGTTACCGACCAAGGCTATAGAACTCAATCTATCCTGTTATTTTCCCCATAACTGGAAGGAATAGACGGATTAATACCTTTCCCAAGGGTATTTGCGCGTATAGACTGTTACTAAAAACGAAATACAGGCATTGGCTGGATTCTTCTCAGAGATTTTGCGTGTTCATTCAAAATGTGATTCCTTACCAATCGTCAGGATAATGTAATTGAAGTTGAATTTCACTATAACGTATACTGTTGAATAGAAGATTTCAGATAAGGTAACTTTTATTGTATATTTTGCTCAAGTATGGATTTGTTCAGCCGAATAAATTCTTTTCTTTTTCCAGTTTACTTTGAATTTTCTAGCAGGACCAGAAAATTTATCAATAATTGAGAATCACTTAGAAAATTGTGTAACAACTTTATTATCATTGTTAATCTTACTATTATTATTATTATGTTGTCATTTTTCATCATATTTCGATTTCTGCTATGGTCGCACTATTAACCAAGTCTACGGGAAGACCTAAGGCAGGTCATGGCGTGTTGTTATGGCTCCATTTCATGTTTTTCCTATCTCCCCCATCACTCCTATCGTTACATAGACAAAATTCTCCTTAGTGTGTGGACTGTACTTAATAAGACAATCTTTTGTATATCTCTTAAGCTGGGGTTTCCAGAGATTCTTTCAATGTGTTGTTTTGTTTCATTTTTTATCATTCCAAGTGCACCTACTATCACTGGCACGACTCTTGTTTTCAATTTCCACATTTTTCTATTTAATCTCCAGGTCTTTATATTTTGACAGTTTTTCGAATTCCTTGGTTGTTATGTTACAATCCGCTGGACAAGCCATATCAATTAATAGGCAAGTTTTTTTCCTTTCGGTGTTTAATAATAATGTCCGGCCTATTTACTTCAATTTTTCTGTCTGTGTAGATGGTGTAATCCCATAGAATGGTGACATCTTTTATTTCTGTAACCGGTGCTGGGTGATGTTCATACCAGTGTTTGTTTACAGACTTTCCATAGTGTTTGCACATTGTCCAGTGTAAATATTGCCCCACTCTATCGTGACGATTTTTATATTCATTTGGGGCAAGCACAGAACAGCCTGAGATTAGGTGGTCTATTGTTTCTTGGTGTTTATTACAGAACCTGCATTTTGGTTCCACATTATTATGTATAATATTTGCCTGAAAGTTTCTCGTGAAAAGACTTTGGTCTTGTGCTGCAAGTATAAATCCTTCAGTTTCAAACTTTAATCCAGATGCACGTAACCATCGATGAGTATTAACTTTATCAACATTGGATTTATTGGCACGTACTGGATATTGGCCATGCAGAGGTTTGTCTTGCCAGCGCTGTTTCATCTTTTCAAGAGCTTTATCTTTGGCTTTCATTTTCATATTTTTTGCCGCAATAGTTGGTTCTTGGCTACTGTTTTGCTTTTCTACAGAATCTACTAACTGTAAATCTTGTTTGAATTTACTGCCTTCTTTTATTATTGAATATTTTTTCTTTCTTTCTTCATGTTGCCTTACTAACTGTAACATCCAATCCTTTGTTGTTTCTATGTATGTTAGCAAGCCAATAGTTGTTGTCTTGTATGACAATTCCAGCTGAATAAGACCTCTTCCACCTTCTTTACGGGGTATGTATAGACGATCTACATCAGCCTTTGGATGATGCATCTTATGCTTAGAAAGAAGCTTTCTTGTTTTAGCATCCATTCGCCTGATGTCGTTTAGAGTCCAGTTTAAGATGTTAAAGCTATATTGGACAACTGGGATTGCAAGGCTATTAATGGCCATAATTCTGTTCTGAGAATTCAATTCAGTTTTTAATATCAGTCGTAGTCTTCTATAGTACTCTTTACGCACTATTTCTTTCATTTTTTATGGTGAATTTTTTCACTCTCATTTACACCTAGGTATTTATAAGCTTCATCTGGCTTTAATTCTTTCATTGTTACAGTAGAGTCTAAGCTAATTGAGGATGTTTGTTGTAGCGAACCACGTAAAACTGTAGCTTTAGCACATTTATTCAAATTGAATTTAATTCCAATGTCTTCGCTGAAGCATTTTACAGTTTGCAGAAGACCTTCCAGCTCATTATCATTCTTAGCATACAACTTTAAATCATCCATGTAAAATAGATGGCTTATTTTCTTTTGGGCTATTTTATAACCACTTTCTGTCTTGTTAAGTTGATTGGTTAGTGCTATTAATGATATTCAGAATAGTAAGGGAGACAAAGGGTCATCTTGAAATATACCTCTTTTGATGTTTATTTCCCCAAACTTAAAGTTTCCATTTATATGATTGAGGTAAAGAGTTGTTTTCCACAACGACATGCATTGTTTGATGAAATTGATGATTACGGGTGATATCTTGTATATACTTAAAGTCTTTAAGTTCCAGGAATGTGGCACACTATCGAATGCCTTACGATAATCTATCCAGACAGTACTAAGATTTTTCTTTGCATTGTAGCAGTTTTTCAGGACCATTCTGTTAATAAGCAATTGGTCTTTACATTCGTAACAGCCACGTTTGTACCCTTTTTGTTCAGGCGGTAATATGTCATTTATTTCCAAGAAGAAATATGTCAGTTTTGTTAAAATAGATGCTAATAGTTTGTATGTTATCGGAAGGCATATAATTAGCCAGTAGATTTTCGGGTAGTTTGTGTCACTATTCTTGGGTAGAAGAAATGTAATTCCTTTGGTCATCCATGCAGGAATTTTAGTGGGATCGTCAACCATTTCTTGAAGTTCTTTGGCTAGTTTTTTTGTGCTGTATTTAAATAATATAGCCAAATGTTAGGAATTTTGTCTATACCTGGAAATTTCCAATTGTGTGCTTTTTTCTGTGATTCCAGTCAATGGTTGTTCTGGTTTATTTTTTATTCATTCTATCTCTTGTGCAATCCAGTCTACTTCTTTGTTATGTTCTTTAGGGCAAGCCCATAATTTTTCCAGAACAGTATAACTTCTTCCATTTTGTTGGGGACTGTCAATACAATTTTTTTACCTATTTCCCTGTAAAATTTCTTTGCATCAGTTTGAAAAATCTTGTTTTGTCTGTAGAATCTTGATCTTTTCACATAGCGTCTTATTCTTTGAGCCTTCAGTTGTATTGTTTGTTTTATTTTTTCCTTAGTTGATAGGACTTCATTTTCATTTCTAATGTTGTATTTTCTTTCGACTCTTCTGCCTTTTCTATTTCTTGCATTTATTCCTCTTGTCAGTTCATCGAGTACTGATAGTTCACTTCTAAGTTGTTCGATTTCTTTTTCTATTTTTCTTTTCCAAGGTGGATCTTCATGTCTGCTAGACTGCATTGTTTTTAATTTGATGTTCAATTTTTGTTGTTGCTGCTATTGCTGATGCATATATTGCTTCATTGCGATTTATATGAGTGTCTTCTTCATTCAAAATTAATTTGAGTGCTGCATTGTAGAGCTTAATAGTTTCGAGGTTATGCTTTGTTGGTTGTAATTTTGGGGGCTGTTCTCGTTCCTCCATTGCAGTATTTTGTATTTGACTTATATAGTTCTTGATTTCTTTCTTGGCTTCTTGTATACTGTTCTTGTTTTTCGTAAAATAATTCTGTTCAAGGTGTTCTGAACTTGTTTTATTTTCGACTCAGATCACAGGTTTCCAGCTCTTTTAAACTTACAGCATTATCTTCACAGTGATTTGTGTGTATCACGGTTTTTACATTATGAGATGTGGCTTGTTTGAAGTTAGTTTTTATTTCTGATTCCGGTTCCTTTTCATATTTCGTTGATTCGTCTATTCTGGTTGCAATTCTTTTTATCTAATTAATTTCAGCCTCTGTCAATCGGTTATTTCGCATGATGTATCTTCGTACATTGGCTAATTTATTTTCGTCAGTGTCCAACCTTTTCTCGCCAAATGTCATATGTTTAGCGAGTGATGTTTTTTTGAGGTTTGTACTCCTCATGAGATCATTTTATTTTTTCTTTCTTTAAACATACGGTTATAGATCTAGCTGGAGAATTTTCAAGGACATAATTAGGATTATCCTGGTTGTGGGGACCTGAAGATTCATTCTTTGTGTAGGAGTTTGTTCCTATGGCAGATTTTTCGACCTCAGGTAGGTTCCCTCCTGAAGGACGGGCTCCCTGTTTATCCACTGGAAGAGCCATACTAGACTTTTTATTTCTATTTGTATTTCTCATATTTTTCCCACGAGTGACGCACGGGTCCACCTAAAGTTGTCCGGCACGTTGGATAACGGTCTTTTATAAACAGGGTTCCGAAGCATGTATGGGATCGTTTGTGACCTCATAACGCAGTAGCCATTCACTCCCCGGCATGATTAACACCTTGAGTTACGGGTTGTTGTTCGGTGTTTTCCTTCTCCTAAATTCAAGGATTAAAGGATATACGGGGTGGTGAAGGAAGAACTAGAGTCAAGTGACTAAGAGATGAGTATTGACATTGCATTTAAATTCCTGGAGATTGTAGCTGTCAAGAAAGTAAGAACACGGAAGCGAGATCCACAGGTAGGAAGTGCGAGAAAAGAAGCTGCAGGAGTAGAATTGTCGTCTGCAAGTGACAGCTGACAGAGACGCGATTGGAATTTAAAGAGAAAGATGCTGGTTTAAAAAAAAACCCCAAAAAGCTTGGACGTAGCAGCCGCTCAAAGAAACAAAACGTCATTACACTTAGTGTATTTTGTTAAAAAAAATTGTTGCTACTATAACAAAAATAATTGTTAAAAAAAAGTTAATGGAAAAGAAAAAGTTGACATACGTTTAAGTTTATTAGTGCTGTGAGATTTAAAATAAAAATCATAATTTGTTCGTCGACTGTATATTCAGTTATTTTTTCATTAAAGTCGTCGGAAATAGGGTTATCAAAATAAAATAAATTAAATAAGAAAATGAATAAATAAATAAAAATAAATATATAAATAAATACGCATTCTTTCTAAAAAAGAATATCGTAGAAATTATAATCAAACTGTTTTTCATCGTATTTTTTCCTGTTGTTTTTGTTTTTTGTTTTTAAGAAAATTATAATAGTTTAAAAATTTTTTTTTCAAAATATCGACAACTGAGGGAAATATGAATAATAAGAAAACTGATGATTCTATTTATTAGGATTTATATATTATTATTATTATTATTATTATGTCATTTTTCATCATCTTTCGATTTCTGCTTTGGTCTCACTACCAACCAAGTCTGCGGGGAGACCTAAGGCTGGTCGTGGCGTGTTGTTATGGCTCCAGTTCATGTTTTCCTATCTTCCTTATTATTATTATTATTATTATTATTATTATTATTGTTGTTGTTGTTGTTGTTGTTGTTTCAGGATGATGTTTTCTTGATGGCGAGAATTGCCACGCTCCGTGTATGTTTTAGTCCAAATGAAAATGAGTAATTATTGCTTGATGACCCGAGGGACCTGTCCATTTCCTGGGCAGTGGCCTTTCTTTGACGTCCAAATCAAATTGATTGTCAGACGCGTGGCTTTTTGAAAGACAGCGGAAGGAAAAAATGTCACTGTGTTAAATGCTGCCTGATAGATTCAACTGACATGATATTGGGAAATGCCCAGACACTTCGAAACCAGAGAGCTTTTACATTTTAGCCTATGACGGCTTGAAAGAAAGTATAAATAATAATGATAATAATAATAATAATAATAATAATAATAATAATAATATATATATATATATATATATATATATATATATATATATATATATATATAAGTATGGGGGATGAGTAAGCCTCGATGAGTTTGGAACTTGCAGGTATAGATCAGTGGTCACCGTACCGGATAGTTCAATTATCGTTTTGTCACAGGTGTTGAATAGAAAAAAAAAAAAGAATAGAAAAATACATTGACAGGTCGCAAAACTACTAGACAGACGGGACGTCATAAAATGCAACTAGAGAAAGGGTTTCAAATTAAACACTCTCCGCTATAAAACTTTATCTTTTTAAGATTCGAAAGTTAGACACCGTTGTATTCTAATAAGCTTAGCTAAGTCTGGTACAAGGCCACAATTCTTAGACATATAGTATTATGTCGGAATGAACATTGTCGAGGCCGTCGCTATATATTACCAAGGCCGAAGCGATGAAATGTGACGTCACGGTAGTAGAGCCATGAATTAGCGTAGCAGCCGTGTCTCTCACTTCATGACAATGTGGATAATCACAAAGTCGTTTTTTTTAATAAAGATTTTAAAACTTTTTAAAATGTAACAAGAAAAAAAGAAAGACTCATGTTTTTGATTTATGCTGGTTTTAATTAAAAATAAGGAAAACAATAATTAATAAGAAAATATAAGCATTATTGTTGACTACTGACTGTCGGTCGTGTTTGTAAATAAACACAGTTTTAAAGACAAAACTTTTCGTTTATTCGTCTAAATTCTAAAAATTTAACAAACACTGCTTAGATTTTCATATTTTTAATTAAATTATGAAAAATCACAATCACTTTTGTTTTAATTGCAAGAATTTTTAAATCTGAATCACTCAAATATAGCAATCAAGCAACCATTTAGATTCTCTAAATGGTTGTTGTTCCTAAATTCTAAATTTTAGAATTTAGGAACAAACAAGTAGCAACAATAAATAAGCAAATTAATTAAAAATATTAAAAAATGCAACAATTTAAATTCAGGTAAATTAATTCAAACTAAATAAGTTTAAGTTACTGTTTTTTAAAAAACAAGCTTATAAAAGTTTTTTATGTTTCAAAATTCAGTTGAATGTTTGAAGTTTTCTTTTTTTACTTAACTTCTTACAAATAATATTATCATTTTCCTTGCTACAAAAATTATTTAATAATGCATTAGAAGAGCTCCAGATAATCATTTTTTCAATGCTGTGACTTTCATCACATGAGTCAACATGAAAAAGAAGTTCATCATTAGCCAAAACATCCAATACATAGACAATTTTCTTTGATTCATTGAATGAAGAAAAGAAGGTTTCTTTAAAAGTTTATTAATAACAATATAATTGTATAGTACTAAATTTGTTGTTACATCATTGGGACATAACAGAGAACCTCTATTAATTCCTTGAAAATAACTGTTTATATCAGGTCTCTTCCCGATACTAAAACTTATACAACTATAACATTTCCATTTTTTTAAAAACGGCATAACAGCAATAAATAATTATGAATCGAACGAATTAACGATAGGATAGCTAAATCTGAAATAGATTTTTAAAAAAGTCTTGAGAACTTTTAATCCAATACATTTATTAATAATATCAACAAATTGTCTTTAGGGAAATTCTGCTAAAAAACAACGGAGTTCGAATTTTAAAATAATATTTTGAAATATTTTGATTGAATCCATTGTTAATCTTACTGGATGAAATAAAAAGATAAATTTTTACCTTTCAAAAAAAAAAAAATACACCTAAAAAATCCTAGGATATTTGGTAATTCAATTACATTTTTAAAATATTTTAATTGTAAAAAATGAAAAAAAAGTAAAAATTAATGTTTCTATTTCATTTATGATGTTAAACTGTTTATAAAAAATCATTTTTTTGCAAAACTCTTTTTTGGTTAATGTTTTACTTAATTTTTTAAGGATTAAAAAACCCTAAACCAACTATAAAAGAACTATTCTTCAGTTAAAATTCTAATTTTTTATTTCCAATTTTTTCTCTGGATTAATATCGATAATTAACTTCAAAATATCAAAAATAGGAAAAAAATGTTTGGAAAATATTTTTGAGGGTGTTCATTTTGTGCTAAATATTTTCTAAAAATTAAATATTTTAAAAATTAGGTTTTAAAATTCAAGTGTGGTGTGATTTAGGCCTGTATGTTTCAAATAAATTCAAAAATTATTAAGAAATAATAGATTTAAACAAAGTTTAAATCATCATTTTCATGTTTTAATTTTCGGTAATTTCTTGACTGTTGCAAGAAATAATTTCACGGAGTTTTCAAATAAAAAAGCCTTAAAAATAAAACAAATTCTTTTAAAATTGACTAAAAAATAAATTTTTTAGTTTTTGTTAATACAGGAAAAAGAATAAAAAAAATTTAATTCAGGAATATTTTTTCATGTTTAAAAGCGATTCATAAAGTTGCAAGTATAGAAAAGTTAAGTAAGATTTTACTTTCTGTTCCTAAGAATTTTTTTAAACATTTCATTGAAAAGAAAACACTATTTTCTTAAATAAAATATCAATAAAATATTAATTTAAATATTTTTAGAAAATAAAATGTTTAACAACTTTTTTCGGCTTCAGTTTAAGTCTTAAAACATTTAAAAAAAAAAAAATTACGAACGAATAGCCATAAATTTTATTTTTTTAATTTAGATATTTTTTAAGATAATTTTTATTTCAATTTTATTCAAAGAAATAAAAATAATATCTTATTTTATTATATTAATTTAAAAGATATTATAAACAAAGTGCTTTCTTTCTTGTGCTACGGCAAATTTTTAGCAAATTTTGATTTTAGCGACTTTCAACAGTCGCTCAAAAAATGGTGATAAAATTTTAGCTACTCACTTTGCTAAATGGACTTGTAATAAAATTTTCCCTTTTAATGGCATGTTTCCATTTATCAAATAAATGTTTATTTTTTGGAAACGAAAAACAATGAACTTTCGGTCGATTTTTATAATTCCCTTTGCAATTTGGTTCTGAAAATAAGTTAACGCTAACGGACGCCGGGTAGTAAAATAACACTACTAAGTGTGACGTCAGCAAGTCAACTTTAATCATAGAACAGGTCTTGTAATATAGCGACGGCCTCGGCATTGTACACAATTTCACACTAGAGCAATGAAACCAGGTGCAGGTTTCATTGCTCTAGATGACCTTAGTTTATTCCCGTCCGCCGTGTGAGTTCTGCTCAGTATGTAGATAAGTGATCCCAGTAATGTAAGTTTAAGTTTGTATGTAGTGTAACGAATAATGGCTCGGAATTTTTAATCGAAGAGCCAAGTTCAAATTCCAGTCGGGTTTGTTATATTCAATTACCCTCGGGAAAATAGGAATCCACCTTTCCAGCCACATGGGATAGTAAGAAAAATATTTTCTGGTTTTAAATAACCTGCAAATGTTTGATAATCAATAGAAAATAAATCAATATAAAGAATTTATATGTTCCGAAAAGTGATATATATATATATATATATATATATATATATATATATACGAAGTAGCTAAGCGGATTTGTCAAATGTAACCGGGTATGAAGATCGAGCAAGTGGCCGTAATGGACCGGTACTTTTTAGATATGCGTTGTGGTGCAATGGATATTAACTCGGAACGACAAATCGGGGAGCCGAGTTCAAATTCCAGTTGAATTCCTTGACAAGCTCCAAAGGAGAATCAGTAATGTGATAGGTACCGACTGCAGCCACTTCCCCACCGACGGCTTCCCTTTGTCTTTTCTATAAATACTTGCATGGCTTTTGCTCCAACGAACTTAAGTCACTGGTGCCTCTGCAACAGGTGTTTACTCGTGCAACTAGATTGGCAACTGGATCTCACCCATTCACAGTTAAATCAACCAAATGCAGACGACAATTCTACTCCTGCAGCTTCTTTTCTCGCACTTCCCGCCTGTGGAACTCGCTTCCATGTTCTTGTTTTCTTGACAACTACAATCTCCAGGAATTTAAATGCAAGGTCAATACTCATCTCTTAACCACTTGACCCTAGTTCTTTCCTCACCACCCTATATATCCTTTCCTTTCTCTCCATCTTTGCAACTGTCATCACATCTGTATTCCCATCCTTCTCTTGCTCCTTTCTAACTGGTTCGTCTTTCTCTTCACTCTCTTCTACCTAATCTCATGTAGCCCCCTGCACATCGGTGGCGTTACCGCCTTGTTCGGTGTGATACGATTAATCCCACCAAAAAAACCAAAAAACAAAAAACAAAACAAAACAAAAAAAACCCGCTACTCTATGAAACTAACAACGTTTTAGGCGCTTCTATGGAAACTACAATGTTAACCTGCGTTTATTTTTACAAGTATGGGAAAGGTTTATAAAATATGCGGTTATTATATAAACAATAACCACAGAGAGAATTTGTGCAGTTTCTTTTCTTTGATACAGAACAGTGTATTACTATCACGTTCGGACAATTGATTGTGTCGCACCACACACTGACCTCGGGTAACTGACGCAGTTTCCCATTTAGTGAATAAAATGTAACATTAATTAATGAAAGAAAATCATAATTCGACTAACACTAGTGAATGACGAGTATATATATATATTATTGGTAATATTAGGTTATTGAAAAAATTCGTGCCTGACAAAAAAAAACTTTATAAGTCAAACACATAGTATCCATTGTTTTTAGTCACTGTCTTCATTCGTTCTACAAGCTTCTGCCATTTGCGTAGAAATTTTCAATTTTTTGTTGAAAGAAGATTGTGAGGTACTTTTTGACTGACTGTAAAGAGTGCAGTTTTTGTCATTTAAATCGTTCTAAAGAGACCGTAAAAAAATAAAAAATAATAAGGAACCAATTTTTTTTTTAATCATATCACCCCAAGCAAGGCAGTTCACTGCCACTATAGCGCAGGGGGTTACATAGAGCGATTGGGTATAGGTAATATCAGAGGGAGGGTAATAGACGAGTTAGGAGGTACGTAGGGAGAGTGTTGGAGGGA
Organism: Ascarosepion bandense; assembly: GCA_037127315.1. NCBI lineage: Eukaryota > Metazoa > Mollusca > Cephalopoda > Sepiida > Sepiidae > Ascarosepion > Ascarosepion bandense. Next base: position 2,397,649 of record JBBBDQ010000716.1, read on the forward strand.
ATGGGTGCGAGTTAGTGTGTTAGGAGGTGTCTATTGACCTTACATTTAAACTCCTGGAGGTTGTAGCCGTCGCGGAAGCAATCATGCGGAATGGAATTCCACAGGCGGGAAGTGCGAGAAAAGAAGCTGTTGGAGTAGAAATTGCGGTTACATTTCGTCGGTTTAGGAGAATTAGGATGCTGAAGGGTTATCCATTTCATCTCTTTAAGCTTCTTTTTTTTTATAAGCGTTTCACCCCGAGCAAGGCATTTCACTGCCGCTACTGCAGAAAGTGATGGCAACCTACTGCTGGAAAATCTTTTTCTCAGTCACTCATGTCTCTTTCGAGAAATGATCGCCTATGTGTGTATGCATCACGTGTGGCATTAAACATTTAACAGACAGACTGATCACCGCAAAAACACAAACTACTATTTTCTGTTCTGTCAAAAAAGTCTCTTTAAACGGTGAAAAGCTTTTGAGATATCGATTTCAAACATTTGGCAATCTATTCTATCGGTTGATTGTCCACGGTGGCAAGCAGTGTGTCTTCACCTTTGTCAAAATGTCGCTCGGAGCGTGATCGATTGTTAAGGTAAAGTCACCCTGATGAAACCACTTTTTGACCATCTGAATTGCTGGAGCACAACCCAAATATACTTACTGGGTTCATTTTTTTTAAAGTTTCAACCCTTATTCCAAATTCATAGCGAAAGTGCAGCTTTTCATCCCCATCTTTAAATCATACATTTGGAGACAAAATATCAACATTGAACAAAGTCTTGACTCGCAACTGAACAATGAAAAGTTTTAATACCAAACAAAGAAAAATATAGACACCAAAACAAATGCCCGTGTCAACCTGCAATCATTTTATAATAATGCAAATCGGGCACGATCTTTTTGCAGTGATTAACCAAAAACGAATTCCAAACATATTCCTGACTTTGTGGAATAATAGAAATAATATTAGGTTGTTCCAAAAATGATGACCGATTTTAGAAACATAATTTTATTCATGAAAAATTAACTGTAGAAATGTTGAATTTAGTCAAATCACGAGAATTAAGCATCTATGCGCCCCTCCAATCGACCGACAAGATTATTTATTCTTCGTTGATAAAAAGGTATTGTCTATGATGCAACGAAAATTTTGAAAGCTGATTCCACCTCTGGTTTAGGCCTAAAAGTTTTATCATTAAAAAATGTGTTTAAGAGTTTAAGAAATGATAATATGCAGGACAATATGCAGGATATGGTAAATTTTCGTATACAAAGTCTGAGTTTTTGCAACATCATTCTTGCAACATGGGACCTGCTCATTATCGTAGAGCAAAATTTAACCAGCTCAATTCACTAATGCAGGTCACATTTTTGCAGGCGTGCATGTTTTTCAGCAAGTTAATTGCGGCTCTACATTAATGCTATGATTGTCTTCCAGAAATCTGTAGTGGATAACGCACATTGCAGATTACCAGAGAGTCACCATAATCTTTTGCTGATGCAACTTTGGCTTTGAGAAATGTTTGGGGGACTCATCATGATCAAGCCATTGACCTGATTGTTTACGGTTATCATAAGGGATACACTTTTCATCCCAAGTGACTATTCGGTCAAGACAGGGATCATTGGTGTTACATAGAAAGAACATATAGCGCACTTCAAAGCGCCATTTATTGATTTTCAATTTTCACTGAGATCATGAAGAATCCATTTATCGAGCTTTTTCGCCTTGCCAATTGACACTTTGACACTTTGACGTGGGTTTTGCTCAACAACTACTTGCAATTATTCGTTGACAAGACTGCATGACCGTCCCCAACCTTCTTCATCTTCAAGGTTCTCATCACCAGTACGGAATTTTGGGAATCACCTTCGTACTGTCCGATCACTTGTGAACCCATCTTCTCATGCTCTGTTGATATTGGCAGAAATTCTGAAGGCACTGTATCCAAGTTTGAACTCATGCAAGATTAAAGGCTTCTATACTTCAAGACACGTCCGATCACCAAAGTTAAGCAGTCAGCCTAGTCAGTACTTAGACGGGTGACCGTTTGGGAATACTAGGTGCTGTAAACGTAAGGACCAAGAATGGTTTACCGATCCTCCAGGTTTGGGGGTTAGGGTGCAGGGCTAACAACCATGCCTCACAAAAAATTTTGTTGCGGAAATAGTAACAAAAAAGTTACTGCCCTACATACTATTTGGTGGAAAAGGGTGAGATGATGTTTCAAAAATATTTTTGTCTAAAAATGAATTAATAATTACTAAAGAGTATGCATACCAAAATTCAACTAATATATACCGTGAATACTATGTTCAATTGTTTTTTTAAATACAACACTTCGAGAGGCCGTTATTTTCGTAACAACCTAATACATTATTGTTCTAATTGTGACACAATACGAAGCTCAAGAAAGGAAATTTGGGAAAGACAGAAGTTTTATAGACATAAGAAAAGAAAGTAAAATGTGAAGATTATGAGGACATATGACGATTGCACGTGAAATTTGTAGTTTAGAAAGCACCCACACAGGAGTCAGTTTTAGAGAGTAGCGTTTTTTTAGAAGCTGTTTGCGTGGTACTTCCTTCTTACAAATGTGACTGATATATTTTTTTATGGCTTATAAACCCTTGCAGATTATTTACAGTCAGATAGTATTTTAGAGATTGAAAGAATATTTTGTGGCCTGAAGGAGTATAGCGTTTGAAAAAGGTGTCATGTCGTTAAATGGTTTTTGAAGAATTTCATCCATTGATTACGCGAACTGTTATATTCGTCTAAAAATAGATTGTACAATTTTCAGAATAGCGTTTTAAACTTAAATATTTACTGGTCAAATTATATCTACCACCAATCTTAATCCATGTCATGGTGGCATCACCCATACAACGGATTAAACTCTTCCTACAACTACATATACTTCCCCTTACAAGAAGTGGATGCAGAAGAGCAGAGAGAAGAGCGATAATCAGAGATAGTCAAGACTGCTACCCTATGATCATTGCAAGTCCCAGTTCGAGGACTGAATTATAGTATTACTACTTAATCCGTATTTATCGTTGTAACTAACAGAGTTCCAAGTATTTGTAGTTTGCTGTGTTTGATATATATATATATATATATATCGTTATTTCCTATTTTGGTTGTTGTTGTATTATTTCTTGCTGGACTTTTTAACTGGTTCACGACAATCCCCCTCTCCAGAGTACTCCACTAATCTTCAATTAGTCAAAGTCGAGTGCTGATCTCTTCCTAAAAAAAGACCGTCTTTGAAAGTGGTTTTCTTCGTACTATTGTCAGTTTTATTCGTAGAATGTGATTGAGAACTCGTTTTTTTTTCCGAAACCGATTGAAAAATAGTATAACAAAAAAAAAAATCACTGTCTGAGCTGTCGTCTTAGCATCAATTGATATGAACCGACCACATAATCAACTATAATTCCACTCTAAGGTATCACATTATCTATTCTTTGTTAGGAGGCCTTCTGGGCGGCATCAAACAATGCTATCAGTTTTCATTATTGATGAGAGAAGCTGCCTGGTTCAGGTAATTCCAATCCATTGACAGTATTTTCTCCATCAGACTAGGAGAGGTCAGTCTAATATTGACGCCAACTTATTAGTTGCGGGGTCTGAACAGTATTTTGCTCTTGGCCCATATGTACGCTTATGGGATGTACACAGAAAGAAAACTCGTGTCATGTCCTGCCCTTCGAGGAGAAATCAGACAACTAAAGTCAACATGTGATAAGGTTTTCAACCAGGAACCATCAAGTATATGTTACATCTTTTTGGACCACCAAGGATATCATGGGATTCGTCAGTGAAAAGAAACATTTATTGTGTTATCCTTGGAAAACATTTCCGTCACCGTTTGGAAATGTCAGTCAGTCAGTCTGTCAGTCAGTCAGTTAAGTGCCATACGTGATACACGCTTTGGGCGATCATGTCTCGAAAGACTGACTGGGCAGACGATTATCCCGTAGTAGGTTGCCATTGCTTTCTGTGGTAGACTGGTTGCCGACCAAGGCTATAGAACTCAATCTGTCCTATTATTTAACCCATAACTGGAGGGAAGAGACAGATTAATACCTCTCCCAAAGGTATTTGAGTGTAAGTTAATGCAAGGAATTAAACTGGAATTCGAACTCGGCTCCCCAATTTGCTTTAGAGAAGAGTATAAAAAATCTAGCATCTGTTACACACACGCACACACACATGAAAATTTCAGCTTGTTTTAATAATGTTACCTTGAATGATTTAGAATTCATTCCATCACAGGCGAGAACGCTGTAATTAAAAAAAAGTTACATAACTACACACAGGAAAACCATTGAAAACGAATGTAGCAACTTTCGAAAGTACTCAGTTTGGTTTAGTTTAATTTATTTTGTTTGACGGCATGTAAACCTCAATAGGTTATTTAATACTGACACCATTTTTAGGAAAGGTTTTATGAAGAGAATATGTATTCTTTCTAAAAAATCTATTTGGAGATTAGGTTTCATTGATGTATATTTGTAAAGAGAGATTTTGTCAAGAATCAAATGTATTGCTGGTAAATTTTTATTCCAAAACGTATTGCTGGTATTTTTATTAAAAAAAATAATGTTATACTTTCATAGTGTTTTGACTCCAGTTTGAGGATTAACTATTTACCCATAGCTGGGACCCTAACAAGTGCTACCACTCCGGGTCAGAGTAATCTGGAAACAAGTGCAGTTAAGACGGTTCCACACTCCTCAAAGCCACCCGATCAGAGGCCTTGCTGTCGGATGTAGTTTATCATTATAGCCAGGATGAAAAGTACTCGAGAAAAAATAAAAGTTAATATGAATTTTACCAATAACACAAAACAACATATTCGGAAAATTTAATTAAAGAAAAAGATAGACAGACTGTATTACATTAATTAACAAACCATTTTCGAGAGAATATATATTATGCTCTCATTACGATTGAGCTCTCTAGAGAAGAAATTTTTAAAAACCAGTTTCCACTTCTGCGATATATGCATTACACTTCAAGAATGAATTTAGTTTCTTTCGGTGACTGGCGTGTGTATACACTGCTTAGATACAACACGTTAAAATTTCCTTTCTCTGATTCCATGCGCCTACGGCTTAGCGGGTAGCGACTCCAACCGACACCAAATTGGTCGTGTTTCTATCCCGGCCAGAAGCAAGTGGATGTGTCTGATGAGCTGTGATACAGGGAAACAGGCTTGTATGTGGATGACTTATATATATATATATATAAATAAATAAATATATATATTTAGCATATGTGTATAGCACGATTCGGTGTTTCATGTACCATGCAATCATCAGGTGCATATTATGAGTTCCTAATATTACCCCGAGCAAGGCGGTAATGCCACTGATGTGCAGGGGGCTACGTAATAGTGAAAAGATTGGAAAAGAGAAAGCCAGAAATCACATCCTAAATAGGGAACAAGGGATGAACCTCTTAACCTGTTCAATAGATGTGGGTGACGTGTGAACCGGGAGATAGATAGATCTATCTACTCCAACATATACAATTTAATTGTGGCCAATAATTGATTAATTATATATATATATATAGAGTGATGAGTTGTGATAATGTTTACCACCAAGGTTGTAGCTATTTCAATAATTTTTGCAGATAAAATGTATTTTGACAAGCAGTTTTTTTATGGTATGAGAAAAGCACAAAGAGTTTGTCACATTGACTGAGCAGGTTCATTACCACTTTCGTCTGAACACCGTTATGATGTTCTTACTCGTCAGGGCTAGTTTTTAACGAAACACACACACACACACACACACACACACACACACACATATATATATATATATATATATATATATATATATGAACGTGTATAAAAACCTATACATATGTATGTGCGTATTTCCTTATGCAAAATATCAAGTAGGCGTCTAAGAAACAGTGCTTCCTTTCCAGAATGAATAAACGTGACTTGTTTTCAACCCAGAACAAAGTGTTTTCTCTTGCGAATAATTATCAAATTCTGGAGAGATTCCAATGGTCGAAGCATCAAATTTGTGGAAAAAAACAAATCTTTTCCGTTAAATGTTTATGCGGAGGGTCGAAAAAAAAATCTCCCAAAAAATTTTTATGGCTGACGAAACGTCAATAAATGCATCCATCAAATGCATTGACCAGGATGGCTACATGGAATGTCTCCCTGAGGCGAACCAATTCAAAGGAAGTTAATTTTGCAACTTCAAAGTCGGTGCGTCTGGTACTCTCATTATCTGCAAGGCTGGAGGTCAGAGACAAAATTATGTTTACATCTCCGTATCCTGAGTTTATGCTGCCTCAGCTGACAGTGACATTATATGCAGTTGCAATTTAATGCAGGGTCGCTCGTTATATTTTTCATGCATATAATTAATGCAAAGCACATTCATTTGCAAAATGTTAGAAATTTTCACACATACATGCACACGCATATATATATATATATATATATATATATATATATATATACTCTAACGTGCCAAAAGTCATAGAATATATATATATATATATATATATATATATATATATATGTATCTCTAACAACCTCAATAATATCTACATCGGCCACACCACAAATTCGCTCTCACGACGTCTGACGTTGCACTTAAATAAAAATTCAAATATATTCCGTCATTTACAACAACACGGTTATCAACGCACACTTCTGAGAAAAACGCTTGTTGATAACACGTACATACTCAAACAAGAAAATAATAAGCAGAAACTAAAAATCCTCGAAGCACTCTACATTAAACAATTTAAACCTGGTTTGAATACAATCAATTTCGATATTTCCAATAACGTACTCAAATGTCTGTAATCAGACCAGGGACCACAACACCACTATTTTATCACTGTCTTCGGCCATCCGCCACGGTAGGGATGGACTTATATTTTCAATTCAATTATCTTTATTGTTAATAGCTTAAATGTTCTATGTTTACTGTGTGTTAATATTTACTCTTTGATAATGGCTTATGTGAGCCGAAAGCTTAGACCCGATAAAAAATTCAACAAATACTGTGATTTTTTGTTGTCTTTCAACGACATCACCATCAAGTATATCAGACGGTATGAACGGATCCTACACAAAATTAATAGACAAAACTTGTCTATATTATTCAATGAAACTTGCATTAATGAAAAAATGCTGCCAAAATACACACAATATATATATATATATATATATATATATATATATATATATATATATATTAATTGATTGATTGATTGATTGATTGATTGTTTCATTATTTAGTTTTTGGTCATAATTAAATTAGACCAGTGCACGTTTGTATTAAAAAGTGTTCAATACAATTATATTGTAGAAATTAGATTGGTTATAAATTATAATTGATTTCTATGTTCTAAATTAGCTTATTTTAGAGTTATCTCAGTTGGGAATTTCTAGACCGGTCGAGCGAGAAGAGGTCATCATTCTTGAAAGTGACCATAAACTCATTACACGCCTACTCACAAGTCCACGGATACGGATATGCGTGTCAGTCAGTTAAGTTCCATACGTGATACACGACTTGGGCGATCATGTCTCGAAAGAACATTATCTTGGCAGAACATTATCCCGCAATAGGTTGCTGGTTGCCAGCCAAAGCTACAGAACCCAATCTGTTCTATTATTTAACCAATAACTGGAGGGAAGAGACGGATTTACCAAGGGTATTTGTGAGAACTGAATGCAAGGAATCTAACTGGAATTCGAACTCGGTTCACTGATTTCTCGTTTCCAGACGACATTCACTGCACCACAGCACACATTCAGTATAAGTAAACGTGTTTGTGTTAATATATAAGTGTAACAGTACATACTAACACAATCACGTATACTTATCTATATCCACATACACACATGTCTAGACATCTACATATGTACATACAAATGCGTCTGTGTTTATACTTACATACACACGCAGCCACGCATCCATTCATTTGTATCCCGTTTTCATCTAAACTTATTTATAAATGGAACTTTGTCTCTGTGTGTGTATTCGTTAACTGTAGACTCCGAAACGGCCGAACCAATTTTCTAGAAAATTTACACTGTTGTACTATAAGCGTCTGCGAGTGTTCTTAGCTAGTTTTTGTGTCGAGGTACCCCCGATATATATTGAAAATCGATAATCGAAAAAATCGAGTTATAGAAGGAGTAGTCTGATTTTAATCAAATTTGATACACTCATAGAAAAAGACATAAGAAACGATATTCAGAAGTTTCAAGGTTGCAGTTCTTACAATAGTGCAGAAAATTGATAATGTATATATATATATATATAAAAGGCAAGATGTTTGTGTGTGTGTCTGTCTTTATTTTTTCAGCCCTTTCATTTTAGTTTTTGCTTCGAATTTGGCTCTAAGTAGGTATAATTGTAGTTCTTAGTCTCAGCCATGATACCATTTACTCAGAGGACTTATTTAGCATTCAAAATTCAGTTTACGACGAAAAAAACGCATTTGATATCGATAACAGGAAATCAAAATTTGACTTACATCCATTCATTTTTCTTTCAGTTTGTTTATCTGTCTGTATGTCCTTTATACAAATCCACAATTTTTATCCGATTCTTACCAAACTTCACACAAATATTCTTTAGGCTGAGTCTGAGCTCCAATACTATGGATTAGTTTTAAAGCTTTCATTGCACCCTAGCAACGCCGGGCTATACTGCTAGTGATATATATATATATATATATATATATATATATATATATATATAACTTTAATCCAAAAGGAAAAGCAGGAAGGTAAATCCCAAAGACCCATCCTAATTAATGTTAATATTTTAATATTAAAAAATGACCCAGGTGGAGAGCTCAATGTAATTAAAATTACAGAGCCAATTATAAAATAAATTTCGATGTTCAAAACTGCTGAATGATCATTTCAGCATGAAATCTCTAAGAGAGATTTCACATCTCATCGGCAACTACCACATTTCAAAATAAAATGAAAAGAAATAAAAAAATTTGAAGGTTAAGAATTCACCCGCGGAAGTAAAAAAATTACGCCACAAAAAAATCGGTTAGCAATCTATGTCTATTTTTAGATTTTGGATAATTTTACTTTTAGATTAAGTTGTAAGTGAAAAAATTTGAAAATTGGCTTTGTCTAGCTTTACAAAGGGGAAGGGGTTAACGGATAGAATAGGAAGTGGTGTTTGATTGAGAAGCCTTTTTAGCTAATGCGAGATAAAATGTTTCATACTGTTCTAGCCTTTAAAGAGATTACAAACAGACAAGGTGGTACTCGAGTGAAAGAACAGCAATACGTGCGTACATGAAAGAAGAGAGGTTTATTGTAAAACGAATACACTACGGCAAGACAGGGAATCTAATGGCAGGCTAATAATTGTCGAAGCAAGTCACAGGTATCTCCTATGCACACTATTTATGGCTCCTAATTTAGTCAGTCCACATAGGCAATAGGCAATGTTGAACATTCCATTACAACCAATACTTATTCATTTGCCCAAATACAAGGTAACCAAAAGAGTTCTGTTCGTTTTTTAAGGAAACAAAGAGAATGCTTCACAGTATGTGTAACTTATATTTAGTATTCGAAGTAATTGCCATCGGCATCCAGCACCTTTTGCCAACGTGTCTCCAGCTGTTCAATGCCCTTAAGTTAGAACTCGGGGGGTTTTGACGCAAAGAAGTCCGTGAGGGCTTTGTGCAAGTAAAGGATTTCCCACGAAGATGATTATCCAGGGAGTGGAAGAGGTGGTAATCGGATGGTGCAAGGTCAGGTGAATAAGGTGGATACCAGAAAGTCTCCTCCTCAAGTTGCTGTATAGTATCCCTGACCACGTGCGCGACATGCGGCCTGGCGTTGTCATGGAGGAAAAGCACACCAGTGCTGGCTCCTTCTGGCGCTGGCTCCTTCTGGCCCGTTGGTAGCAGTTCATAATGAACCACTTCAAGACCTGTCCACCAGACACAAAGCATAATCTTGCGTAGGTGCATAGGCGGCCTTGCGGTTTGAGAGACTGCATCCTGAGAAGACAAACAATGTCTGGAACGCTTAGGAGTTTCATACAGAACCCACTTTTCATCACTGGTAAGCACTCGTTTGAATAAGGATGCGGTACTGTAGCAAGAAAGCAGCGATACGCAGGCTGCCACTCGTTGTCCTTTGTGAACTCCAACAGCGTTTGCAGAACCCATTTTCTCAGTTTGTACGTCTTACCTAGGCGGTGCAGGTGAAGTCTGATTCATTGGGAACGTTGACCTATCTTGCAAGTTCACCACACGTTAGACGACTGTTCTCTTCAATGGCCACCTTCAGGACTCCGTCATTCAAGATCTGTGGACGTCCACTGCGAGGCTCATCATGGAGAGAGAAATCTCCTGACTTGAATTTTCGAAACCAACGCCTTGCAGTACGTTCATCCACAACACTATCCCCAAACGCTTGACATATGCGGCGACTTGATGCAGCTGCTGGTAAGCCCACTTTGAAGTCGTAAAGCAAATAGCCCCGAACGAGATCTCTAGACACTTCTATTCTTCTCACAGCTGTCCGGCTTATAACTGATGGCCGGGCACGGTACGCGTGTTTTTTATAACGTCTGAGGTTTCTAGTTCCGGCTGTCCGAATTTAAAAACATATGCTACACGCATTTCGTATATATTTCAACTTTATTTAATGACTAATCAAAAAACAGACAGAACCTTTTTGGTTAATTTGTACTAACGTTGTACAATTACTACTTCCACAAACGCGTATGTAAGCCGTGGCACTATTTTGTGATACATATAAGATGATCGCGCGGTACACTAGTATGCCGCGGCAAGGTTATTGATAATCTATGGGCTAGAGTATCACGTGACATTTCGACATTTAACACAACTCCAAATCTCTTTTTGTCGGGGACCATTGCAGGACAATAGCTGAATGGTTTTGACCTTTTATTCGTGAATTTGTTGACGTAGTAACCGTGATTTCAACCCGTGGGCCGGGTAGTATGTACTTGGACTCACTGGAAAAGGGGAGAGAAATTAGTGAGCAGAACTAAATAAGAACTAGATATGGTATTTTAGACATGGTCAGCAAAATGAGAACTATCTACTCACTTAGCTTAGAGTTAGGGTTCTGTACGAAATTCCCCGGATTGTAAAGCACCTAATGAAGGCTAGGTATTTAGCTTGACTCTACCACCACTGAATCGAGTTGTGACACAAGGTCGGTTTTTAATGTGGAGACCTGAGCGCGTATACTCAGGCAGCTGGTCAAAATTTACTCAGCCTCCACATACGCGATGACTAGGTATCAAGCTTTTCTTAGATAGTTTTAGCTGATCACGTTTCTAGCCAAAAGGCTGAGAGCAATAAATAATTTTCTAAGCGTACCTTAGATGCAGCACAAGGCCGAAAGTGTAGAGCACCCAATGAGGATTGAACTCGATATCCAGTCGTAATTGATCTAGCAAGACAAGCTTGTTAACCATTACATCACACTGAGATGCCCTATTATAGCACCTAATGAAAGCCGTGGAGCTGTAAACGAAACATTGTGATAATAACAAAAAAGATGAAGCCGAAAGTCAGTCAGTTAAAGTGCCATACGTGATACACGCTTGGGCGATCATGTCTCGAAAGAGACATGACTGACTGGGCAGAAGATTATCCCGCAGTAGGTTGCCATTGCTTTCTGCGGTAGACTGGTTGCCGACCAAGGCTATAGAACCCAATCTGTCCTGCTATTTGACCCATAGCTGGAAGGAAGAGACGGATTAGTACCTTTCCCAAGGGTATTTGCGCATAAGTGAATACAATGGATTTAACTGGAATTCGAACTCGGCTCCCCGGTTTCTCGTTCCGAGCCGAGTAAATAACTTAAATAAGTATAGAGTTGTCAGTGAAGATAAAAGCAATGACGAAAATTATGTGGGACAGAATCTTGCTTAAAACGCTGCCGACCTGACATTGTTTAAATTACTATTTAGTCTCCACTGGGTTAAGATCACAAGAGAGGAATTTATGCCTTGTAAATTCCAACTGTGTATGACTTGGTATTCTTGTGCAGTTGATTGTTATATAAATGACTGGCTTTTTGAAATAAGGCAGGGAATCTTTGATCCGTGAAGTGTAACAACAATAAGTCGCTCTTAAGCCAAAATAATAGTCTGGAGAATAGAGACACAAATAGGATGTGTATTCTTTCTTTCTTTCTTTCTTTCTTTCTTTCTTTCTTTCTTTCTTTCTTTCTGTCTGTTTCATTTAGTAGATTTTTCTCTTTTTAATTTCTTGCCTTTTACTATCTTTTTTTCATTTTCTCTTTCTTTTACTTTTTATTTCTTTCGTCTTTCTTTTTTCCATGCTCGTATGTGTTTGTTTGCTTCTTTCTTTGCTTCTTTCTTTGTTTCTTTCTTTGTTTCTTTGTTTGTTTATTTGTTTGTTTGTTTGTTTCTTTCTTTCTTTCTGTTTCATTAGTAGAGTTTTCTCTTTTTTTAATTTCTTGCTTTTTAGTATCTTTTTTCTTTTTCTCTTTCTTTTATTTTTATTTCTTTCGTCTTTCTTTTTTCTATGCTCGTATGTGTTTGTTTGCTTCTTTCTGTCTGTCTTTCTTTCTTTCTTTCTCCCATCTTTCGTTTCTCTATCCTCGTGTTTGTGTGCTTTTGTTTGTTCGCTTGTTTTGTTTGTTTCTTTCTTTCTTTCTTTCTTTCTTGCTTTCTTTCGTCATTTGTTTTTCCATGCTCGTATGTATATCCGTCTTCTTTCTTTCTTTCTTTCTTTTTCATTCATTAGGTTGTTCTCTTTTTTATTTTCTTGCGTTCTACCATCTTTCATTCTTTCTAGCTTCAATCTCTCTTTCTTTCTTTCTTTCTTTCTTTCTTTCTTTCTTTCTTTCTTTCTTTCTTTTGTTTGCTTGTTTCTTTCTTTTTCTCTTCTTATTCCGTCTTTCGTTTCTCCATTCTCATGTTTATATGTTTTTTGTTTGTTTGTGTTTATGTTTCTTTCTTTTTTTCCTTCTTTTTGTTTCATTCATTAGGTCATTCTCTTTTTTCATTTTCGTACTTTCTACCATCATACTTTCTTTCTTTCTTTCTTTCTTCGTTTTTCCATGCTCGTATGTGTTAGTTTGTTTCTTTCTTTCTGTTTCATTCATTAGGTCTTTCCCATTTTAATTTTCTTGCGTTCTACCATCTTTCTTTCTTTCTAGCTTCATTATTTATTTATTTCTTTTGTTCGTTTGTTTCTTTCTTTCTGTCTGTCTTTCTTTCTTTCTTTCTTTCTTTCTTTCTTTCTGTTTCAATCATTAGTTCTTTGTTATTTTTTGTTTTCTTACTTTCTACCATAATTCTTTCTTTCTTTTTCTCTTTTTTTAATCCGTCTTTCTTTTCTTCATTCTCATGTTTGTGCTTTTTGTTTGTTTCTGTTTCATTCATTAGGTCATTCTCTTTTGTTTTGTTTTCTTACTTTCTACCATCATTCTTTCTTTTTCTTTTTCTTCTTTTTTCACTTTTTTCCCTCTTTAGTTTTCCTTCTTCGTTTGTGTTTGTCTGTTTGTTTGTCTGTTTTCATTCATTAAGTCTTTCTCTTTTCTTATTTTCTTGCTTCCTACCATCTTTCGTTCTTTCTTTTTTCGCTTTCATTCTTTTTCTTTCTGTATTTCGTCTTTCGTTTGTCGATTATCGTGTGTATCGGTTTGTTTGTTTCTCTCATTCTGTTTCATTTATTAGGTCTTTTTTATTTTCTTGCTTTCTACCATCTTTCTAATTTTCTTTTTCTCTTTCTTTCCTCTTTCTTTGATTATGACATCCCCTCTTGTGTGTTTGTTTGATGGTTTGATTCTTTATATATTTATTTCTGTTTCATTCACTGAATCTTTTTTCTTTGTTTTTTCCTTTTTCCGTCTTTCTTTTTACATCCTCGTTTGTGTATGTTACTGTTTCATTCGTTAGTTCTTTCCCTTTTTTTATTTTCTTGCTTTTTACCATCTTTCTTTTTCTTTCTTTCTTTCTTTCTTTCGTTTTTTGTTTTTACATCTTTGTGCTTAGTTGTTTGTTTGATTCTTTTTTTCTTCTACTTCGTTTATTAAAACTTTCTCTTTTTTATTTTCTTGCTCTTTGCCAATTTTTCTTGTTTTCTTCTTTTTATTTTCTTTCTAGCATCAGTTTTTCTTTCTTTCTTTCTTTCTTTCTTTCTTTCTTTCTTTCGTTCCTTCTTTCTTTCTTTTTTTCATTTGTTAGTTATTTCTCCTTTTTTTCTTTCCAGCATCAGGTTTTCTTTTTTTCTTCTTCATTCGTTAGTTTTTCTACTTTTTATTTTTCTTTCTTTCTGGTGTCATTTTTTCTAGCATTATTCTTTCTTTCGTTTTGTTTCATTCATTCGTTCTTTCTATAGTTTTCTTTCTTTAGAGCATCGTTCTTTCTTTCCTTTTTCTGTTTCATTCATTAGAATTTTCTCCGTTTTAAATTTCTTTCTTTCATTATTCCTTGCTTTCTTTCTTTCTTCCTTCGTTTCTTTCTGATTCACTCATTAGATTTTTATCCTTTTTTCTTTCTTTCTTTCTTTTTTCTATCTTTCTTTATTATTGTTTCTTTTATTAGTTTTTATCCTTGTATTTTCTTTTTTGATTTCATTTTTTCTTTTATCATTCTGATTCATTCATTAGTACATTGGTTCTTTCTTCTTATTTTCACTCTTTCTACCATCATTCTTTCCTTCTTTTTTCTTTCTTTTTGTTTAATTCATTAGTTCTTTTTTATTTTCTTTCGTTCTAGCATCTTTCGATCATTCTTTCTGATTTATTTTTGTTTTCTTTCTTTCTAGTATTATTCTTTCGTTTCTTCTGTTTCATTCATTAGATTTTATACATTTTTTATTTTCTTTCTGGTGCCATTCTTTCTTTCTTTCTTTCTTTCTATTTCATTCATTATATCTTTCTTCTTTTTAATTTTCTTTCTTTCTGGCATCATCCTTTCTTTCTTTCTTTCTTTCTTTCTTTCAATACACTGAATGTTTATGAATTATCTATCTTCTGTTCTCATTACTCTTTCTTTAGTCGTAGGAATTTCAGTTTTGTTTTGACGCCTAGGACGTGATCTAATTAGCATCCATAGCTATTAACTCGCTTTCTCTCTGTGTACTGGGTATCGCACACACACACACACACACACACACACACACACACACACACACACACACACACACACACATATATATATATATATTTACGTATATATAGTTTCCCGAAAAAATTCGTTAAAAAAGCAGTTACACGATGTAAATAAATGCACAAAACATAATAAAAACAAGCTTTTATCGTCAAAATGTTTTTGTTGATGAAGATGAGAGATCAAAGGACTGTAAGATCTAAATATTTTAACATCTTTTTCAACTTTGTAAACAATAGTTAAAACTATATTTTTTCTGCGGGTCAACGCGGGACCATGAATTTCTTCGTGAAATTTGAGCGTCTTTTTACAATAGAAAAACACATTGATTTGGAAATTTATACAAAATCAGATAATTATTGGATTTTAACGAAATTTACAGAACATTTTTAGAAATCAATTAAATTATTTTTAAGCCTTTTAAAAGAAAATTTTGGTAAAAAAATATGTTTTACATTTGTTACCATCCACCTCACTCATTTAATCTCATGAAATATCGAGAAATTCTTCTTTGTATCGCGTCATGTTTATGTTATTTATAAGAACAAATTCTTGGAGAGTTTAAATCACCAATCCATTTAATCAAACAGGATTTCCAGTTACAGAAAATCTGCTCTGCATCATAAAATAATTATTTGTCGGGACAAAGTGGAATTGTTAAATTAAAAATGCATTTAAAAATCATAAACAGAAAAAATCACTACAATTTAAAAAGAATCTTGAATTTATTTTATGTGTAGGTAAACATGTTGATTTTTGTAAAATTAGACAAAAATTTATTGGTATTTTTCCGAATTTCTTTCAGTAAGTGTCTTCTTAAGTAAGGCTACAAATCCAGAGGACCTAAATTTCCCCCAAAATGTTAGAAAGCTTAACATTTTTATGTTTACTGGGTAGTTCAAACAATTATATATAAATGTCTACGCTGTATTCGTCATGTAATTTTATTGCAACTTTCTCCTCCTTACTTAAATTTTTCAAGGCTGTCCATAAATGTGTTAAAAATTCATGAAAATGATGCGATAGAAAATAATTTTCGTTGATGTTTTATAATAAAAATAAGGTTGTTTTATGCCATATCAACATCGGCGGGTCATTTATTGCCAACTAAATTTTTTATTACTGGTAATACCTTCTTCTTTCAACAATTTATTGTTGTATTTATATAAATTTTGTGTCTAGTAATATTTTTTCTTTTCCAGTATTAAGATTCATTGGGATTTGTTTTTAAGGCAAGAGTCCTACCCTGTTATTTAACCCATAACTGGAGGGAAGAGGCGGTTTAATACCTTTCCCAAGAGTACCAGTGCTTAAGTGAATGCAGGGTATTCAACTGGAATTCGAACTCACCGATTTCTCTTTCCGAGCCGATATCCACTGCACCACAACTTACATCCGTCACTAAACGCTTACAGCACGTGGTATACCCAAGGCGGTCACCCATCTAAGTACTGACCAGGCTCAACGTTGCTTAACTTTGGTGATCGAGCGAGAACCGGTGTATTCAACGTGATATGGCCGTAGGCCTTAAAAATAAGGAATATTGGTTTTAGTTCAGATTAATAAAACTTTACATCAGCTAATTTTTCTCAAATAAATTTTTAGAAAAGTATATTTTATTACTGGAAGATTTTTTAATAAAGAAAATTTGATAGTTTTCTTAATATAAAAGCTTTTATACATTTTACTGATAATCAAAAAACAAAACAAATTCAATCCATTTAAATTCAGTCTGAAATACAGTAAAATATTACTTCATTGAAAAATTATTTCCTTAAAATTAGAACTAAAATAAAAGCTGAGACAAAAGTTTGCCATGTTTTTAAATTCATTTAACATTAGGCATCGGTTGCACACTGGGAAGTTAGGTGACCAGACGTAAGGGGTGGTGTGGTTACAGAAATTGTCTCACAGTCATGACTGGGTTCTCCTGCTTGTGTGGTACGGTGTAGAGTCCTGTTGCCAGACAGAGTGTCTTCGCAGCCACTGACTTGACTCCCATCAGCACCACCCCTTCAAGGCTCTCAAAGAGTAGTGGACTGTTTTTTTTAAAAAGTCATTTCACCCCAAGCAAGGCATTCCACTGCCACTATTGTGCAGGGGGTTACATAGGGAAAGGTGATAAGAGAGTGATTATATATAGGAAACGTCAGAAGGAGGGTGATAGACGAGTAAGGATGTACATAGGAACAGTGTTTGAGAAAATGGGTAGAAGTTAGTGTGTTAGGAGGTGTCTATTGACCTTACATTTAAACTCCTGGAGATTGTAGCTGTCGGGGAAGCAAGTATGTGGAAGGAATTTCCACATAGGGGAAGTACGAGAAAAGAAGCTGTTGGAGTAGAAATTGCGGTTACATTTTATCGGTTTCACTGTAAAAGGGGGGATGTAATTGCTAATCTAGTATCTCGTGCAAATTCGTACCTAGGGGGGACCAATGATATAAGTTCATCGGAGCAGAAGCCGCGAAAGTATTTATAGAAGAGGCACAGGGAAGCCACATCCCGCCGGTGAGAGAGTGACTGCAGCCGGTCTGCCAAGTCGGTATCGATCACATTACAGCATTCTTCTATATGCAAGTGAATGGTGGACAATCTTATCGCAGATGATAAACCCTGAAGCAACAGAAATGTGGTTCTGCAGTAGGATAATAATATAATTTAAAACAACGAGACTAATTTCAAAAGTAAACAACCCAATAGAACTCCGTGATGAGTCTGAGGCCCTCAGTAACAAACTCGAGCATTCTTTCTCATCAGAACGTTCAGAGTGAGTTTTCCGAGATACCGTAACTTTTTTTTAATGGTCATTTCTCCCCAAGCAAGGTATTTTACTGCCACTGTTTTGCGGGGGGTTACATAGGGGGAAACTTATGAGAAAGACTGACAGGTTATAGGGGGTGTCAGAAAGTGGGTAAGAGAAGGATGAGAATACTGACCAGAGTGGAGTGAACGGAGAAAGGAGCATGAGAGAGAGGATGCAGGTTTGTTAGATAGGAGATGACTATTGATCTTACATTTAAATTCTTGAAGATTATAGCTGTCGGGAAAGCAAGTAAATGGAAGTGAATTCCACAGGTGGGAAGTGCGAGAAAAGAAACTGATGGTGTAGAATTTGCGTTTACAATTTATTGGTTTCACAGTAAAAGGGTGGGACCTAGTTGCTAATCTTGTGGCTCGAGTAAATTTATATATAGGAGGTACCAGTGTGCTAAGTTCATTGGAGCAGAAGACGTGAAAGTATTTGTAGAAGAGACACAAGGAAGCCACATTGCGCCGGTGAGAAAGTGGTTGTATCCGAGCTGCCAAGTCGGGATCTATCACATTACACATTCTATAATATTTCGTAATCATTATGCACTGTTTTTTCAGATTGGCACCCAGACACAAATACTTGTATTGGAGCTTCCGGCGCGAATGTGCTACGGATCGTGACTCAGCGTCGTAGGGATAAACATCAGCAAAGATTGCGTGACTCGGCTACCTTCGGTCTAGAAACGCAACTTGATACAGCCGTGCAGCCTTGTGTTCATTAGCATTTGTTCAATCGTATGTACAAATATCGATCTGATCACGATATGAATATCTTACCATTAAACGGAACACTTCTCAGTTAACTTACTACTACACACGTTAAACGTTGAAGACAGGCGAGCTAGAAATGTACACGAATGACCAATGTAAACAAATCTACACGGCAACACAGTAATATCTGCCTGAAACTTTCTTTAAACTTTATGACTGAAAACTGAAGGATTTGCAGATATTTGTTTATATGAACTGTTGTTCTTGTTTTGGTATGAGAAATCCGCCCTCAAAGTTTGTAAAACGATTTCGATAGATTAGGTTAGGTGGAAAGAAACCACCTATTAAAAATTACTTTTGTTAATATCACCGGATTTGCATAAAGCAAAATATATGTAAACCTGTAAATGAATAAAATTTCATTGCTAACTTCTGTTTGTATTTCAGGGTGGCGAGTGTAGGCCAGAATGGCTCAGTGTCTGACACTGCATGAACGCGCTCAGTACTCATATCTCGTTATGAAGTGTGGCATTCCGTGCGATACGTGCGGAAATGGTGGTGCAGTGTTCATGGTCCTCGTGCTTCAAAAGATGCCAAGACCAATAATAAGTCGTAATTTCAATCGGATGAGGATAGAATCTTTGTCAGGTCTCCATTGAAGAGGTTGTCTTTCAACATCCAGATTAGAAAAATGTACAAAATGTAGAATTTTAACACTGAACTGTACTTCTGCAAATGTATTCAAAATAAAACATATTTTATGATATATTTTTTTTAATCATTTCACCCCGAGCAAGGCGGTAACGTCATTGATGTGCAGGGGGCTACGTAAGAGTGAAAAGATTTGAAAAAGTGAAAGCCGGAAACCACATCCTAAACAGGGAACAAGGGATGAGCCTCTACACCAGTACATTCAATCAACATACTGTCTCTTGAATTTTTTAAATCATTCGTCTTTAATAAATCTCTGAAGAAGTTTGTTAAAAGTGAAACATGTTAGATTAAAGACACTTTTTCCTACTGTTTTTTTTTTAACTCATAGTCCGCCACATTCTCCCAAACTTCCATAGCTCAGTAGTAGAATCTCCGCTTGATGTCAATTCGGTCGGGTTTCAATCCTGGATAGAAGCAATCGGATATCTAACAGCACTGATGAGCTGCGAAACAGATCTGTCTACTGATGACTATATATATATATATATATATATATATATATATATGAACATGTGAGTATTCCTTTGGAATGTTATGTGTCGCGAAAGGACTTCTAATTAATTATTATGATGTATATATATTATCCTTCGTCTGTACCTTGACTTGGAGCTTCGTGGACTATGTAATCATTGGAAAATCTTGCTACAATATATATATATATATATATATATATATATATATATGTGTGTGTGTGTGTGTGTGTGTGTGTGTGTGTGTGTGTGTGTGTGTGTGTGTGTGTGTGTAGATACATATGTATGTGGTGAAATACAACAAATGTCTGGTACACTATACATCGAGAGAAACGCTGAAGATATGGAGACGCTTAATTTTGAATTGAAATTTGAAATTTCTCACGTCCTACTTTTCTCGACGCACAACATCGTCTGCCTCACGCTGTCTCTTAGCCGTTTTTCTTTTTGTTTTCAAAAAGCCGTTGTTTTTTTAACGATAATGGTATGCTGCATGATCCTGGCGTAAATTTACCGTAAAAAAACCTAAACTTTTATTGCTCGTTCTGCACACTTTCTCCTTAAGAAATTACTTTTTAATAAATCTCTTAAAGTAATAATAAACAAAAATGCTATACGCAAAATCCAGCGCACGTAAAGCCAAGGGCGCATGTCAAAGGTTAAGCAGAATATTGAGAGAAAGGAAGATTTCGTTGGTAACAAAGAAATGAGGACTGGACTGTTATGAGATATCTGTCGTCCTATATGGCAGAGAATGCTGGACAATCTCCTCAAAGATAAAGGATAGACTTGAAGGCGTATTGACATGGCCAGGGATGTATTTCAGAAGCTGAATATAGTATTGAGAGACTAAAATTTCATTGGAAACGAAGAAAAGAGTACTGACTGTTATATTATATATGTCCTATATGGTTGCGAATGCGGGATAATATTTTCAAAGATGAAGGTGAGATTCGAACCAACAGAAATGTAGTTCTATGAAATAATGTTGAGGATACTATGGATAGAACTTATGAGCAACGACAAGGTTTACTTAAGACCAAGAAAGAGACAGCTGAAGTTTCTCGGACGCATAATGTGGATTCCGGGTGAGGAACTACACAAAATAATGAACAACAAAACAGATATTTGAGATAGAAAAATAAGTTATATTAAACGTAAAGATACAAACTTGAACGCAGGTTAGTAACACAAGAATACAATTAGTAGCGAATATATATATATATAATTCCAGGTGAAGAGGACTGAAAGTTTTTTTTATTTTGAGTGCTTTGGCATTTATTTTATTATCAACAGTGCTCAATATAATGCGTATTATAGAGCTTAATATGATTATATAGCTATGCATCAATTGTACATTGCGACATGAAAATTTCTATGTTTCGAGATAGATTCTCATCATCAGGCAATGTTGATGTAGTTGTGCAGAGAATTTACATTTAAATGACCTAAATGACCTGGTCATTTCTTCTGAATGAATTTTAAAACAAAGTGTTTAAAATAACATAACCGAAAAGCAGTGAAACGCATTATTAAAAAAAAAGCACAATATTTATTTATTAAAATACTAACGCTGTGTCATACTACTTCCAAACAGATATATATATATATATATATATATATTTTCTAGACATATGCTATTAAACATAAGAGACAATGAATGTCTATTATGTTTAATCATGAGCCGTTCTAAACGTCGTATTTTTGCTTTAATTTCAGTTGAAAATAAAGCTTAGAAGAAAACCAATAAATAATTATCCAAATGTTGGAGAATTTTTGTTTTTATTTTCAACTGAAATTAAAGCAAAAATACGACGTTTAGAACGGCTCATGATTAAACATAATAGACATTCATTGTCTCTTATGTTTACTAGCATATGTCTAGAAAATTACTTGCTGCCTCGATATACTAAATATATATATATATATATATATATATATATATATATATATATATATAGTTTTCTCACTGAGACGTGATGTGACACAAGGTGGAATTTAATGTGGGAAACTCGAACGCGTATGTTTGAGCCAAGGCCCAAAATTGCCTAGTCCCCGCAACACTACCAATCCATCCCTCAATTTTGATGGGGCAGTGCAGTCTCAGGCATCTAATTCCCCGGGACCGGGCAGTATTTATTTTTCTCAGCTGCCCTTCTGTCTTCTGACAGAGACACACCTGAGCCGCGCTCTTCCCGAAGACAAAGACGAAACTAAGGGATGATGATCCCTACCTGGTAGGCAGGTAAGTATTTAAGTATGCCGAGAAAATATTTCGCAGCACGCATAAGAGAATTGAGGTACGGTGGTTGGGAATCACTGACTTAAATCTTATTTCTCTGACCTGGTCATGTCTACCGATAAATCGACATTGAGTCAAACTTATTATTAAAAACGGCAAATGCATTTAGTATGTTGTTCCGTAAATATCTCTTTTGTCTTCAGATATTCTTATAAGAGCTGACCCGAGGCTTGAACAGGATAAGGTTTTAGCGACCGGAGAAGCATCTTCTAAGAAATTATTTCCGCGAAGAAGTGGTTCGCTGGAAGAAACTGCTCAAGTGGAACTTACATCTCAGCAATAGAGGCTTATGATGTTTCTTACGTGGAGAAGAGGTTGTAGGGTGGAAAAAAGTTCATCACTCACAAGGACGCTTTTGGATTCTATCCAGAGTAGAAGACTGCGCACCTCCTAACAATGTATGGCAGCAGTACTTCTTATTCTGATCTGTCAGTCAGTCATGTCTCTTTCGAGACCTGATCGCCTAAGCGTGTAAAATGGCTGATTCCAAATTTACATTGTCACTCTTGATACACAATCCATATGCCTTCTGCCCTAAAAAAATATTCTATTAAATCAGCATTATATTTTTGGCGTTTTAATTTGAAATTATGATTACATTATAAAACTAAAAATAAAAAAGTATCATCCCAGTATTTTATATGTATAACTGCCCTAACATCACGCTAACCAGAAATTCAAATCCCGGAACGGTTAGTTCATAGCATGCACCTGATGATTGCAATGAGCGTGAAACTCCGAATCGGGCTATAGACGTAAGATAGTATGTATATCAATATATATTTAATAGCTGTGTTATATTACATTGAGCACTGCTTTATTATTATAAGTAATCGTGTGTATACACTGCTTATATACAACACGTTAAAATTTCCCTTCTCTGATTCCAGAGGGAGTAGCGACTCCGACTAACAGAAAATCGGTTGAGTTTCGATCACTGCCAGGAGAGAAAAAAAAAAACCTACGCTAACACACTAAGCAAGGAATTTAATCTTATGGAATTTACATTTGTTTAGGATTTCTGTTTTAGCATTAAGTAGATTATGGGCAGGTTCGAACATAGCTATCGCTAATTTCTCCTCACCACATAAATTACAGAATTTACTGCCTTTGTTGTAATCGGGACATTTTTTTATTATTTCCCATTTCAATATGGGGTCTTTTTTAGTTTTAGTTTTTATGTCCCATATATAATTAGATAAGGTCGTACTGTGTCTGTACTTCTCATTTTTAAATGAGGTCTTATGATTATAAAACCTAATTTTAAACGAATCATGTATAGCCCCTATGTACGTTTTAGGGTGTTTATCATTCTCATTTTTATAAACTTTAACCCTATAGACTACATTAAATTGGTTACAATTACCTCTAATGGGGCACTCAGTTTTTATTCTACAATTACAATTATTGTTAGTAGTGTTGGTAGTGTTTGTAATAGTAGTACTATTTTTCAGTTTTCTTTTGTTACTATTATTAATTATTTTGCCAATATTCGGCAAACAAGAGTAACTGAGTTTAATTGTGTTTCTATTAAATATTTTTTTAAGTTGGCTGTCATGGCTAAAATGTTTATCTATAAGGTTGAAGAACATTTTACCAATTTTAGATTTAACTTCCTTGTTAAAGGGGGGGTTAAACCATATTATGTTTCTGGATCTATTGTTATTTTTGCTTTTAATGTTATTTTGGTTTAAAAATTTGAGGGCCTGAGAATGTCCACTTTTTATAAGTGCAGACTGGTAAATTTTCTTATACTTATCAAAAATTTCACCATTAGATGAATTGGTGGACAATCTATATGATATATCATTAGGAATGCTCTTAAGTATATGGGCTGGGTGGTTAGAACTCTTATTAACATATTTAGGGATGTAGTTATTTTTAATGTAAGGTGTTATATATCCATTATTTAAATTTAATGTAATATCCAAATAGTTAACGATCTTAATGTTATATTCTATTTCAATATCTAAACCGTATGATTTAAAACATTTTTGTAAATCCTTTCTAATTTTATCACCTATTTTAGGTGTACAGTCATCTACTATAATTAAGCCATCATCCCGGTATAAACCGTGATTATGGAAATCTATAATAGCGTTTAGTTTATGAAGCAGTAAGCAACCGATCAGCTCCGCCACCTCCGTGAAACCGCGGTAGGTTTTGGCTAGCTTGAGATTCTTTGTGTGTCTTTGCTCTACTTTTGCATTTCGTTTGTACTTTGTATCGAGCACTTTTTCTTTCTTTTTTTTGTGGTTGTGGTTGGTTCAGTTTGGGTTTTTTTTCTTTACTGCGGAGTATCGTATGTCTTGTCCTTATTCCGCGGATTTCTTTTTTTTTCTTCCCTCTTATCCAACGCCTTAGTGCACCGGATTGTAACGGAATTAGGTTCTGTTTGTTAATGGTTTTTCTTAAGGTTTATCTTAGTATAAATTTAAAACTTAAATACTTGCAGAGTCTATTTAGTTATTATTTTGAATATATATATATATATATATATATATATATATATAACTGTACGTGTGTGTACATGTATATGTATATCTGTTTGTATCCACATGTGTGTGTGTGTGTATGTGCGTAAGTATCTAAGATAATGCAAAGATTCAGGGATTGATAAAATATCTACACACACACACACACACACACACACACACACACACACACACATATATATATATATATATATATATATATATATATATGTTATCAGTACTTGGATCTTGACTTTATCCGAGATACTTAAATCAGTAAGCCAAAATCCTTGCTCAGCACAATGGTTCTCGAGGGAAGGATAATTATCTACAAGTACACTTGAATGGAATATGGCACAAGGCCAAGTTTCTCGAGGGAAATTGTCTAACATACGTTTCTCAAGTGGGGTATAATGTGTCAACTACACAGTTTTGTTCACGAAGCGTGATATATATATATGGTACGATTGGTAAGTTGGCGCCATTTTGTTTTTTAATTTGCGCATGTTTTTGATTTCTTTTTAGTAAAAGAAAAAAAATCAATAAAAAAATGGAAGCGAAAGTGTGACAGACTAATTACACATTTGCCTTACACCCGCTTTGTTTCCAAAATGGGAATCGCGAGATCCAGTTTTACTCTCAGTCATATTTTTTTTATAAAATTCTGGTTTTCGCACTATTTGTCCCAGTGGTCGAAATCTAAACTTATTTATAAATGGAACTTTTTCTGTGTGTGTACGTGTGTCTGTGTGTGTGTGTGTCCGTTACCTATAGACTCCGAAACGGCTGAACCGATTTTCTTGAAAATTTATACAGTTGTACTATAAGCGTCTGCCAGTGTTCTTAGCTAGGTTTTGTGTCGAGGTACCCCCGATAAATACCGAAAATCGATAATCGAAAAAATCGGGTTATAGAAGGAGTGGTCCGATTTTAATCAAATTTGATACACTCATAGACAATGACATAAACGATATTCAGAAATTTCAAGGTTGCAATTCTTACAATAGTGCAGAAAATTTGATATCGATACCAAGAAATCAAAATTTGACTTACATCCATTCATTTTTCTTTCAGTCTACGGTTTCACTTTAACTGGAAACAACAATTGCTTTTTAGTCTTCTGTGTCTACGTCCAAAGAGTCTGAGCTCCAGGACCATGGATTAGTTTTAAAGTTTTCACTATACCCGAGCAACGCCGGGCTATACTGCTAGTTTTTGATAAAAAGCAATAAAAGTTAATTGTGTGTATTGATAATCATATACTACTGCTAGTCCTATTAAGAAATTAGTTTGTTAGTTAATTCGTATGTTATGGCCTGTCATTACCTCAGATAAATAATGACCCATTCTTGTTTGATTGTGAGGAAAACCCAAAGAAAATAGATATCATTTACGGTTATTGGCTTTTGGAGACAAAAAGAAAAATATGTTACATTTGCGCTGTTTCAGATTATTTTTACATTTGTTTTTGTTTATCTAAGGGATGTGCGTTGAGGTGGAGTAGATATCGCCTCGAAACGAGAAATCGGAGAGCCGTGTTCGAATTCCAGTTGAATTCGTTGCATTCACACACTCGCAAATACCATATTGAGAAAGATACGAATCCGTCATTTCTCCTTGGAGCTATAGGTTAAATAGCAGGACACATTGCGTTTTATTACCTTGGTTGGCAACCAATCGAAGATGCGAGAACGCTCTGATATTTAATGCCAATTTTCTAAGCTAGCTTAGACGTAGCAGAGGTTCGAAAGTATGGAGCATCCAGTGAGGATCAAAATCAGTATTCGGTCATAACTGATATTGCAAAACAAGGTGCTAGATATTGCACCACGCTAAAGTACGCATCCAAGCTCATTATGGGTTTTTTTTTTAAGCGTAGCTTAGATATGGCACATACTGTGAGGACTCGAACTCAGGAATTAGTTGTAACTGATCTGTCAAAACAAGCCCATTCAGATGATTTTCTAAGCGTAGCTCAGTATGGCTCACCCTGTGAGGACTCGAACTCAGGAATTAATTGTAATTGATCTGTCGAAACAAGCCCATTCAGGTGATTTTCTAAGCGTAGCTCAGTATGACCTAACGATACAATCTTGCTCACTATTACACCTCGTCGAATTGTCCTAGCTCTTGTGCTTAACGTCTGCTTTCTTTTTTCTTCTTCCATGTGCCATGTCCCTTCAGGATGTAGGCGATCATGGCCCTCCACGTCCCCCTATCCCTGGTAGCTCTTAGCACACTTTCTACTGTTACTATCCAAACCCCGATCTGCCATCTACCCGCTCAAGCCCTTCAAATATTTTATCCGCTGGTTTGCCCTGTCTCTTTCCCCCTATCTGACCTGTGAGTATCAGATTCTCCAAGCCTTCCTTCCTCATTAGATGTCCCAACAACTTCAGCTGTCTCTTCCTGATGCTCAATAATAATTTACTTTTCGTTTCCATCATTTCTAAAACCTCATTATTGCTCACATACTCGATCCATGATATTCGCAGCATCCAACATTTTAGTTGCTTCAAGTCTTTCCTTCATCTTTGATGGTATTGTCCAGGATTAACTGCCATACTGAAGGACAGACATAGCAATTCAGTACTCTCTTCTTTGTTTCTAGCAAAATTTTCCTGTCTCTTAATACTCTGCTCAGCTTCTGGAATGCGTACTTGGCTATTCCAATTCGCCTTCGGCTCTCAGTGTCGCACTTTCTGTCTTCCGATGGAACACTTCCTAAGTACTTGCTTGATTTTAGTATCCCCAACCTGTAATTAGCATTTTGGGCTCCTCCGTTTGCTGATGACCATACATTCGGTTTTCTTGTAATTTATATGTAGTCCTTTTTTCATCTCCCTTTTTTAAAAACTTGCCAATTTCAAATATTTCTTATTTCTTTAAATAATGACCTACGTTCATAATTATGATTGTTATTGTAATGTTTGTTAAATTTATCCAGTCCATTTATTTAACAATCAGATCGGGAGAATTTCCACGAGTATTTTATAGTCACAGAAGTCGCCATGAGCTTATTCATTCATTAACTTAAGGATTCTGATTCAATAAAAAGCTCAAGTAACAGAACCGCGAATATTTTCACGGGTACAGCAACTTATTATAATTTCAATAATGTGAAAAATAGTTTCTCATCATTCGCGAGAAATTCGACTAACGCAGTAGATGGTCGCGTCTGCCTCCGGGCGTGAGACAGAGGAAGCTGAAGATAAGAGGGGTCCCTTCAAGTCGGACTTGGTCTCTGAAAATTGTCTGTCAAGTGTTTACACAAAATTTTCTTGAACAGCTGCATCTTCATCTGCCCCCCCCCCCCCCACCTCACTTTTGAATGTCGAGATTTTGGAAACATGTGTTCTAAAGGATTTTAAAAAATATGTTGCGCTTGTTAACAGATGTCTTTACAGATGTCCCCTCTTGTTCGCTAGGGAAGACTTTCAAAACCCCCAACGGCTGTATAAGACCGCGGATAGAATCGAACCCTATATATACGTACGTAGCAGCAAGTTACACATTAAACTCAGTAAGAGATTAAAATCAACAAGTAATTAAATCAAGTGAATACGACAATATCAAATCTTGGTGCAGTGGAGAATTCCAGTTGAATTCGTTGGATTCTCTAACGAGCGAAAGATGTTAAATTGAGAAAGATGTTAATCCGTCGCTTCTCTCTCCACCTATGGATTAAATAACAAGACAGAATGTTTTTTTTTATTTCCTTGGTTGGCAAGTAATCGCAACCTACTGCGGGAAAATCTTCTACCCAATCCATCATCGAGATATAATTACCCATGTATGTCGGTTAACTGACTGAATATTCCATCATCCCCGAGCAGACATTGAACACTTTTTAATCATTTCACCCAAGCAAGGATTATTTCCTTGCTTGGGTGAAATGATTAAAAAGTGTTAAAAGAAAGCGAACATTAAATTAAGGGGCGAAAATAAAAGAACAAGAATTAAGAAAATAGAAGAGAACGATTAATATTACATTTCAACTTTTGGATATCAAAGTTAACATAGTGCTCGAAGAGAGTTCCACAAGTGAGAAGTGCGATAAAAGGAACTGTTAGCATAGAACTTACGGTAACATATAGCCATTTCAGCAGTACAATGATGAAATCTTGTCGCCAATCTAGTACTGCACTTAAATCCATTGTCTAGCTACCAATAAGGAAAGTTCACCAGAACTATTATCTTGAAAGTATTTATAGAAAAAGTACAGGGAAGCTAGTTATAGCGGTGGGAAAGAAACTGAAGCTTTATGTACCTTACTACTTATGTGCTTAAGTACGTTATGTTCTTATGTACCTCAAGTTGCTTCTTTCCAAACGAAAATATCATCGAATAATCGATAGGTTACCATTTGTGTATGAACTGGTGAATATATATATTTGTCATCCACATACAAGGCTGTTTCGCTGTATCACATCTCATCAGTGTGGCTAGACATCTACTTGTTTTTTGCCGGGATCAAATCTCAACTGATTTGGTATCAGTTGGAGTCTGTGCTTCCTAAGCCATAGAATGAGAGAAGGGAAATTTTAGTGTGTTATATATAAGCGGTGTATGCACACGCTAGTCACCGAAAGTTGACTGGAAAGCAAGAAGCTGGAAGAGAGTTCCACAAGTAAGAAGTGTGATAAAAGAAACTGTTAGCATAGAACTTACGGTTACATCTGAGCCATTTCAACTGTAAACCGAGATCTTGCCCCCATGTAGTACTGCACTTACATTCATAAAGATTAAGTGCCATAAAGGAAAGTAATAGTTATTTTGAAAATAAAAGAAATGTGTCTCAAGACCGAAATGAGTGATATTTTCAATGTCTAACCTAAAATTTAGCTAGCCACAATCACGGACCCAAACGGACCACAGTATTCCTTACTCTAAAAAAACACATTCTTATTCCAGTTACTTTAATACCTCAAATGTTTCTAGGAACCCTTAACTTGTTCCCATATGTACAATTTCGTTGTGGAGCGTGGGGGATAGGGATAAAATAACAACATTTAAACATAAAACAAATCCATTGAATATTTACCATAGAGAAACGTGCAGAGAACAATTACCAAGAATATATTTATAAAAATAAATGCACAGTGAAACTACGTTACAGCGGTTGGGGAAGGTAATTAAACCGAGATGCCAGAGCAATAACATTGCATATTCTTTTTTGTATTTTACCAGCAACCTCTAAATCAGTGGTTCCCAACGTTTTTTGTCCCGTTCCCCTTATTCCAGTCGCTTATTCACTTGTGGACCCCTAAAACGGAATAAGTTAAACTAGCAAAAATAAAAAAAAATTCTGTAAAAAAATTTATTCATGTAAAATGCCCTGCGTTATTATGCTGATTAAGCTTTAAATTTACTCATATAAAATCAAAAAACCTTTCATTCAGCCCTGCTTTATTTAAGTAAAACACCTCGTAAAAATGTTATGTTAACGTTGTTATAGTTCTAGGTATTGTACACAGAAACTATCTTTATAAAACTGGCTTTATTTTTGAGCTTACGAGTGAATGTATGAATAAAAAAAATCATAAAACCTGTATAAAAGAAACACATGTATGGAAAAAGAAAAAACACTAAAAAATCCCAAAACAGAAGTGAATGAAACGTTTTATTTATTGAAAAAAAAAAAAAAAAAAGAAAGGATTTTACTCTATATTTCTCAATGAGACTTTTGTGGTTGTTTTTTTAGCAATCAGCTCATGTATCCTTGGTTCAGTAGCGGCCAGTGTACACCTGAAGTCATTTTCTACAGACAGCTTGTTCCTTGAATTTGTTTTTATTGCGAGTTATGCAGAAAATCCACTTTCATACAGGTAGGTTGAAGCAAAAGGCAAAAGAACTCGAACTTCAAGATCCCTTACTTTTGGATATAATTCCATCATTGAATACCAGAAAATAAACAATGATTTTGACTGGAACATATTCTTGGCTGTTGAATCGTTGATAAACCCAATGAACTCTTCTTGTGTGTCTTCTAACACATCATCAACCTGACATAAGAAGGGACTTTTTGCCAATCCTGCATACTGAGGGCTTAGATCAGGAAAATAACGGTGGAATTTATCATGTAGCTGACACAAGTGATCCATGATTTCCTTGAACAATTTGTTTGAAAGCTGACAATAGAATCCTTTGGACCCCTTGAAATTCTTTCATGGATCCCTAGGGGGTCCATGGACCCCTTGTTGGTAACCTAGGCTCTAAATACATAGCAGAAGCATCAGATCAGGTATCAGTTTGATTTTTGATTTTGATTTTGAGTTTTGTTAAACGGCATATCAACATCTGTAGGTTATTTAATGCCAAAAAGGTGTGGTCTTAAAGTTTTTTTTAATGCTCGATTATAGTGAGAAGGTTGATTTAATCGGATTTTAATTAAATTGTTTTGTTTTTATTCTTTTTTATTTTAGAAAACTGAAAACGTTTTCTGGTTTTGTATTCAAGAATGTTTTGCTGAGAATAATTTTTTCCTTAAAAAATGTGTTACGGTAATTTTTTCTTCAAAAATGTGTTGTTGGTAAAATTTTTCCTTCAAAAATTTATATATTTCTATAAAAGTCTATTTTTATACTTTCATAGTGTTTTGATCCCAGTTTGGAGGTTAACTATTTGCCCATAGCTGGGACCCTAACAGGTGCTACCACTCCTGATCAGGGTGGACCTGGGAATAACAGCAATTAAGAGGTGGTTCCATGCTCTTGACAAACTCTCAATCAGAGGCCTTGCTGCCGGATGCGGTTTATCGTCATGCCCAGGGCCACCAAGTGTCAGTTTCAGGTCATGAATAATGGTTGTTCTCTGCATGAGGTTCCTTTACCTTCAACGCCTATCGGAAACCAAGTTCACCACAGACCTCAAATGGAAGGCATGTATACTAAAAGTGGTCGATTCCTTGTAGCTCTACATTAAGTATCTGACTTCCCTAGTATGCTACATCAGTTCGAAAGTGGAGTATTGCTGTCAGATCTGCCCTGGTGCTGCTCATTCTTCTCTTTTGTGCCTAGATAGAGGTTAGTGAGAGGTTATTTACTTTCCACCCTACAACTCCTCTCCCACAAACAAAACGCTGCAAGAATATGGCTACTATATCGCTATGTTAAAGACAAATGATCCGCTAAGCTATATTCCTTAGCTCGATCACCAACCTCACAGCTAAGACCCACAATGCAATACCGCACACTGGACTAAACCATCCATTTATTTTTCATATTCTAATTATAAGAAATCATCAGACTAAAAAGGCTCCAATTAGAATACACACACACACACACACACACACACACACACACACACACACACACACACACACACACACACACAGAGCAGCAGCAGATAGCCAGCCAGGAATAGCCATTCTTTGAAAGGCCGAGAACACACTCGGACAGACAAAAGCTTCTCTGCCATTCTGAAGATGAGATTTTGATCTCAAAATATTAATGTTTAATAAATAGGTAATACCCAAACACTTCTTTACCTTCCTTTATCTTACTCAACGCATTGTGACAGCCTTCAAGACATAACCATACAAGAAAGAAGTTTCATTTAGACGGCTTCTTCCTGACAGCCGCTGATTTGTGGACTCTACTCGAGGAGATGCTTACGTTACCAGTACAATCCTAATCTCTTCAAGTCTAGAGTTAACCGACATCTTTTCTGGACATTTTCTTAAACAGTATTAGTCAGTTAAATGCCATAAGTAATACACACTTGGGCGATTATGTCTCGGAAGAGACATAACAGATTGTAGAACATTTCCCGCAGTAGTTTGCCATTACTTTCTGCGGTAGACTGGTTGCCAACCAAGGCTGTTGAATCCAATCTGTCTTGCTAATTAACCCATAGCTGGAGGAAGAAACGACAAATTAGTACCTTTCTTAAGTTATTTGCGCGTACGTGAAAGCAACGAATAAAACTGGAATTCGAACTCGGCTCTCCAACTTCTAGTTCCGAGCCGATATCTATTGCAACACGATTCATATCCTCAAACTGTATATCGTTTCCAAATTGGATCCTCAAAAAGCATGTGATGTGACTGAAAACCCAGCAGTAGTCCTAAAAAATGTGCTCCTGAGCTGGCTCCTGTTCTCTCTAAACTTTTAATCAATTGCCTCGCTGTTTCTTCCGTTCCAGCTTTTTGGAAATCCTCCTCTGTAGTTTCTGCTTTTA
Organism: Ascarosepion bandense; assembly: GCA_037127315.1. Taxonomy (NCBI): domain Eukaryota; kingdom Metazoa; phylum Mollusca; class Cephalopoda; order Sepiida; family Sepiidae; genus Ascarosepion; species Ascarosepion bandense. Next base: position 2,430,459 of record JBBBDQ010000716.1, read on the forward strand.
TGAACTCAGAGGAGCCCTTTGGTCCCTCATATTATCGCTCTATTTGTCTTATATATCTTTTTGTCAAAGTACCCGAGGATGTGCATTGTGGCGCAGTGGATATCGGCTCGGAACGAGAAATCGGTAGAGTCGAGTTCAAATTCCAGTTGAATTCCTTGCATTCACTTACGCGCAAATACCCTTGGGAAAGGTATTAATCCGTCTATTCCTTCCAGTTATGGGTCAAATAATAGCACAGATTGGGTTCTATAGCCTTGGTCGGCAACCAGTCTACTGCAGAAAGCAATGGCAACCTACTGCGGGATAATCTTCTGCCCAGTCACTCATGTCTCTTTCGAGACATGATCGCCCAAGCGTGCATCACGTATGGCACTTAACTGACTGGCCCGAGGCTCTAATCAAGGCTGAATTGATTAAGCATATTCCATCGCAGGGCTTACTTTTCAACAAACAATAGGGCTTCCGTTTCGCCAGATTTACCACCGACGTGTTAACGGCCATCACTGATTGTGTCTATCAAGTGGTAGATAAGAACGGCAAAGCTCGGACTGTGGCTCTCGATATCTCAAAGGCGTTCGACAGGTTTTGGCATCTCGGAGTTCGCAATCTCAAGATCGGTGTCCTGGGACGGAATATTTTGGAACTCTCTTCCGATTTCTTGATTCTTTCCTCGTACGATCTTTTAAAAAATTAAATACAGCGTTTGTCCTTCTGAACACTTGTTTATTTATAGTTTTTTTCTTCTTCGGTTCTCCTCACAAACTAGTGATTTTCTAAGCGCATCTAATGATTCTAGCGAGACAAGATTGCTAACCAAAGTTTCCCCTCCTCAATAATGTATTCTCATTTTATTTTTTCTCTCCTTGTACCTCTCCACAAAGCGTCCTAGTGGCATTGTCACCTTACCTTTGGGTGAAACGATTAAAATATCTTCCCACTTCAACTTACGTACAAAAATATCAAAAAGCGTTACTCCTTTTATTTTAAATCATCTCACCCCAAGCAAGGTATTTTACTGCCACTGTTGCGCAGGGGGTTACATAGTGGAAAGTAATGAGAAAGAGGGGTTAGTTATGGGAAATGTCAGGAGGAGGTTAATAGACGGATGAGAATAGCGAGGATGGGGATGGAGTAGATGAAAAAAAATGCTTGAGAGAATGTATGCGAGTTAGTGAGATAAGAGATGACTATTGACCTTACATTTAAATTCCTGGAGATTGTAGTTGTCGGTGAAGCAAGTATATGGAAGTGAATTCCACAGGCGGGAGGTGCGATAAAAGAAACTGATAGATTAAAAATTGCGGTTACATTTTATCGGTTTCACTGTAAAAAGGTGGGACCTAGTTGCTAATCTAGTATCTCGTGTAAATTCGTACCTAGGGGGCACCAGTGAACTAAGTTCATCGGAGCAGAAACCGTGAAAGTATTTATAGAAGGGGCACAGGGAAGCCACGTCACTCCGGTGAGAGAGCGACTACAGCCGAGCTGCCAAGTCCGTATCTATCACATTACAGATTTTCCGTTGGATTTTGTCAAGAACCCCGAGGTGAATAATAGGAGCACCCGACCAGATGTGGCAGCAGTATTCAATACACGGGCGGATGGTAGATTTATGTATGTGCAGGAGCAATGGATTCGATGTAGTCATTCCACTTGAGGTCCGCTGGGAGTGTGAGACCAAGGAGGCGTAGTGTTTTACTCTCAGGGAGATTGAGTGAACAGTAAAAATAAAATATTGTAATGAAAGGTGCATGAATAATACAAGATTAGTTTTTTTTTATCGTAAACCCGAGTAATCTTAGAATATAATTTTTTTCTTAAATTAATATTTTGTTTAATTCTCGCTTTCCAGACTTGACGGAGTTCAAAATTGTTTAGTCATTTTTGTGGGAGATGCATTATTTCCCATTTTACAATCTCTTTCCTCATATACGTAAAGTTACAAGCCTGTCGCCTCTCTATCGCTATTTCCAGGCCAAATGTCCAGAAGAGTTCCCCTCTTTAGTTCCCCCATTTCAACCCTTTACATCTAGGACTTTCCATGTCACGTCCATGGTCGAATCAGCTACATTCCCACCGTATTCCATTTGAAAGGAGAAAGAGCCACTCAAAGATTTCCCCCCGATAATTGTTATCTTGTAGATCAAACTCCCACGTGGGTGGTTCCCTGAACAGTGCTGCCTTAGCCACATAAAAATCAATGATAAATCGATATCAATTCTCTGTATCTTCATAATCCTTACTTCCTTCTATATATTACATTCGATAGATACACTTCTTTAGTAAGTCTCTTCCATGAGTGTCTCTTGGGCTTTAGGATAGGTTAACATTCGTATAAATAAATTCAAGAAATTCTCACTTGATGCTTTTTCTTTGACATGTCAAATTATCAACGCCACTAGAGTTGCACATTGGTGTCTCTTTTAAGTAAAAAACCGTGGAAAGCGGGCCATAACCCAGGAAAGATGCTACTGATGTAAGGTTTTAATGCTTACTGAAGCGTTTAATGAATATGGTTAAATGATTGTAGTTCTGTTACGGCAGTTTTAATTTCATATATGGATTCAAAATGCTGGCTTTTTACCCTGGCTCGGACAATCTTGCATTTAGCAAGAGCGAACTTTGTTTGATATCATTCCTCTTTAGGACGGAGGTAGTTTTAGATACCCATAACTACTTTTCCTTTGAATTAGAATCAACTGCTAGTTCTGTTGCTAAGAAATTTGGTTCACCGTACTAGTTGATTTTTTTCGCGCCAGAATCTATACTACAGAGTGATAAGTCTACACTATTCGTCTATGCATTCAATATTGCTGTCACGTGTGGTCCGGTGCTTCTGATGTGTATTTAGATATTATTGATAAAATTCAAAGTATCTGCAATGCTAAGCGTCCAGATCTGATATCTTGGCTTCAGTCACTTTCCTATCGCCATGAGGTAGCTTCTCTGTGCCTTTTCTATAAATAATTTCATAATAATTGTTTGGTGAGCTTTCACTATTTCGTATTTTCTTTACGAATTTAAGCGCAGTATTAGTTTGGTAGCTAGGTCTCATTATTTTATAGTTTAAAAACGTAACCATAAGTTTTATACTAACATTTTTTCTCTTGTACTGACTGCTTGTAGAACTCTTCTTTTGGCCTCTTGCTTGTGGAGAAATGATAAAAAGTATGAATGAATTCACATATCTTCTTGGAAAATATAGTGGGGTGTTTGCTCTATTGATTACCAGCAGTATAGCCCGGCGTCGCTCGGGTGTAATGAAAGCTTTAAAACTAATCCATGGTCCTGGTGCTCAGACTCTTTGGACGTTGGCACGAAAGACTAAAAAGCGATAGTTGTTTCCAGTTAAAGCGAAACTGTAGACTGAAAGAAACATGAATGGATGTAAGTCAAATTTTGATTTCCTGGTATCGATATCAAATAAGATTTTTTGTCGTAAACTGAATTTTGAGGGCTAAATTAGTACTCTGAGTAAATGGTATCATGGCTGAGATTAAGAACTACAATTATACCTACTTAGAGCCAAACCCGAAGCAAAAACTAAAAAGGGCTGAAAAAATACAGATATACAGGCAGATAAACAGACACACAAACACAAACATCTTGCCGTATATATATATATATATATATATATATATATATATATATATATATATATATATATATATTATCGATTTTTTGCAGTATTGTAAGAACTGCAACCTTGAAACTTCTGAATATCGTTTCTTATGTCTTTGTCTATAAGTGTATCAAATTTGATTAAAATCGTACCACTCCTTCTATAAACCGATTTTTTTAAATTATCGAATTTCGATATTTATCGGGGGCACCTCAACACAAAACCTAGCTAAGAACACTCGCAGACGCTTATAGTACAACTGTGTAAATTTTCAAGAAAATCGGTTCAGCCGTTTCGGAGTCTATAAGTAACGGACACACACACACAGACACACACACACAGACAAAGTTCCATTTATAAATAAACTTAAATCTACAGTTTAGACTTCAGACGATTCCGTATCCTTGGTTGGTTGCCATTTATACTTTGAGTGCCCATTTTATTCTGCTTTATAACTCATACCTCTGTAATAGAGATGCGGTGATTTTAATAATTTTCCAAAATGCTGACTAGGCCCTAATTTAAACACGGCTCGCTGAATTTACGTTCAGCATGCAACGCATACGGCTGTAAAGAGTAGAAAGAATGTGATGCGTCAGTTTTCCTCGTTTAGCGAACCTTTCTGGAAAATAAATACTTTAAATTCTGGCTTGTACCTGGTTCGAATACCGCTGAGGAATACGAGTTTAAGCGCAGTGTTGTGATACGGTGGATATAGGCACGGAACGAGAAATTGGAGAGCCAAGTTCGAATTTCAATTGAATTCATTGCATTCAAATACGCTTAAATAACCTTGGGAAAGGTATGAATCCGTCGGTTTTCCCTCTAGCTATGTGTTAAATAACAGAACAGATTCGGTTCTATAACTTTGGTTGGCAACCTGTCTACCACAGAAAGTAATGACAACCTATTATAGGAAAATCTTCTGCTCAGCCAGACATCTCACGAAAGAGACATGATCGCCCAAGTGTATGATAATTAATTGAGTAGTTTGACAGCTACGCTTTAATATTTTATAGTTGAAATGGCTAGATGTAACCTTAAGTTTTGTACTAGCAGTTTTTCTTTTGTACACTTGCTTGGAGGTCTCTCTTTTGGCCTCTTAACTTGGGGATAAATAATAAAAAGAGTATGAAAGAATTTCCCTAGCTTCTTAGAGAATATAGAAAAGACGAAAACAAAGAGCTAGCCAAATCGACCAAGGAAGATAGTGTACCGCCAAACTTTAAAATGAGAATCTACTTGCTTTATCTAGAAAATCAACATTTGACCTGCAGGTTCTGACTTGGCCTTGAGTTCCAATCATTGGTGTTAACGCTCTGTACACAACTATCTCGCACACTAAGTAAGCTATTTTAGAGGTCACACACTGTTTTTTGCCAAAGTAGATGAAAATTGCATGCGCAGACAAGGCCAAACAAAAATGTCGCTTGTCACTTTTTTCATGGTATTTTATTTATTTGTTATTATTAAATGAAAATCCCTTAAATTCCTGCAGGTTGGCGTTAATGCTTTCCACCATGTTCCCTACCCCACATCATTGCGTAGGCCAACTTGCCATTTTTTTTTTCAAAACCGCACCCATTAGCTTTATCTGCTGAATTTAAACAATAATTATTTCTACGGGTACAGCTGTGGGACATGTGGAGAATGTGAGGCCTTGTTCTCTCTTCTCGTTCTCCCTCGACTTCCACTTGGCCCCACACCGTTCGAAGCCGGGCTGGACCAAGCTGTTGATAACAAGATAATGTCTTTCTTGTCATTTTTATAACTTTTATTCATTTTCTCCTTTTTAGAAGAATGTGAATAACTGATTCATTTGTTTTGTTTTAAATGCGTTTTTTGTCAACAATTTTCCGTGCTTTTGACAAAATTTCATTCTGTTACATTTTTGAAGTTTTTCTGCTTTCATATATTTCTTTCTTTCTTTCTTTCTTTCTTTCTTTCTTTCTTTCTTTCTTTCTTTCTTTCCGTCTGTCAGTTTTCTTTCTTTCTTTCCGTCTGTCAGTTTTCTTTCTTTCTTTCCGTCTGACAGTTTTATCTCTCTTACTTTCTTTTTCTCTAACAGCTTTTTTCTTTCTGTCTTTTTATCTTTCTTTCTTTTCATCTTACATTTTTTCTTCCTTTCTTTTGATGTGACAGTTTTCTGTCTTTTAGATTTCTTTTCGTCTGTCAGTCTTCTTTCTTTCTTTCTTTTTTCTTTCTGTCTGACAGTTTTATCTCTCTTGCTTTCTTTTCCTCTCACAGCTTTCTTTCTTTCTTTCTTTCTTTCTTTCTTACAGTTTTATCTCTCTTGCTTTTCCTCTGACAGCTTTTTTCTATCTTTCTTTTTTTCTTTTCATCTTACATTTTTCTTCCTTTCTTTTTGTGTGACAGTTTTGTCTTTTAGATTTCTTTTGTCTTTCTTTTTGTCTGTCAGTCTTCTTTCTTTCTTTCTTTCTTTTTTCTTTCTTTCCATCTGACAGTTTTCTTTCGTTTGTCATTCCGTTTTCGTTCTCTTTTTTTTCTTTGCGTCTCTCAGTTTTTTTACTTTCTTTCCGTTTACCAGTTTTCTTTCTTTCTTTCTTTCTTTCTTTCTTTCTTTCTTTTTGCAAGTTTTCTTGCTTTTTGTTTTTCTTTCACTCTCCCTTTTTTGTCTACCAGCGTTGTTTCCTTCTTTTTCTTTCTCTACTTATCTTTGGTCAATTTTCTTTCTGTCAGATTTAATTCTTTCTATTTTTCTTTCTTTTTTCATTTGTCAGTCTTTTTTCTTTCTTTTTTCTTCTCTTTTTCCGATTGCTTTCTTTTTTACTCTTCTTTTTACTTTTGAACTTTTCTTTCTCCTCTTGCACTTTTCTTTTTCTTTCTTTCTTTCTTTCTTTCTTTCTTTCTTTCTTTCTGTCTTTCTTTTTCTTTCTTTCTTTCTTTCTTTTAATTTTTTTGTTTTTATTTCTTTCTGTAACATATTACTTTTATCTGTAGCTATTCTTTTTTCTTTCTTTTTCTTCACTTCTCTCATTTTTTTTCGTGTTTTCTGTAACGTTTCTTTCATTATTTTTTTTTATCTTTTCACTCCAAGCAAGGCGTTAACGCCACTGTTGTGCAGGGGGTTACATAAGAGAGTTGAAGTATTAGGCAGGAGGAGAGTGGAGACAAAGACGAACCAGTTACAGGGGGTGGTCAGAGAAAGGTCAAGAGAAAGATATGAACATAGGAGTGAAGACAGTTGCGAAGGTAGCGAGAAAGGAAAAGAACAAGATACACAGGGTGATGTAGAAAGGGCTGGAGTTAAGTGGAGAAGAGATGGGAATTGACTTTGCATTTGAATTCCTTGGAGGTTGTAGCGGTCAGGAAGGCAAATATATAGAAGGGATTTCCACAGGCGAGAAGAGCGATAATAGAAGCTGCTGGAATAGAACTGTCGCATGCATTTGGTTAACCTAACTGTAAATGGGTGGGACCTTGTTGCTGGTCTATATTTATATATATATCTATATTTTTCTTTCTTTGTTCTTAATTTGTTTGTGCATTCTTTCTTTCTTTCTTTCTTTCTGTTTGCTTGTTTATTTCTTTTTTGCTCTAACGTTTCTTTTCATTTTGTGTTTGTTTTTTTTGCTTCTGAAACTTTTTCAAATTGTTTTCAACACGATCATATCATCACTATGATAAAGAAACAATAAAACTCTGTGATATTATGAAACATTTCCGGGTGCTTTGTGACTGTTATATTGAAGTTTCTTAACCATACATGATTTTCGTATCATCATCTGATGAAAGTCATGTCTGGGTATCTGTGTGTTTTCTTTTGCAACAGTAGTTGTATAAAAATATATGCATTCATTAAGTAACGTTTTTGATAACGTCTTATCACTGACAAACACTTTTATTCTGGTTTTCAATACACAGAATACAGACCAATGTGTCTTGTATTTTCTGTACTGACAAACAAAGCAAGGAAGTGGTGTAGTAACGGTAAAGCAAATGGTTAGATATCTAACCTAGAAAACTATACTATGATTTTTTATTTCTTCTGTGTGCCTTGCCTATTCAGGAAATGTTTCATTATGGTTCTTATTTCGACACAGAGATCCGAAGGCGAATTGGCATGGCAAAGGATGCGTTCTAGAAGATGAGTTATTAAGATATAGAAAACTTTCACTAGAAAAAATGAAGAGAGTACTAGATTGCTATGTGATGTCTGTTCTTCAATATGGCAGTGAATGTTGGACAATATCATCAAAGATGAAAGAAAATCTTGAAGCAGCTGAAATTTGGTTCTACAGAAGGATGCTGCGGATATCATGACCCGAGTATGTGAGCAATGATGAGGTTTTGGAAAGAATGGAAACGAAAAGGAAATTAATGGTGAGCATCAGGAAGAGACAACTAAAGTTCCTGGGACATGCAATGAGAAAGGAGGGCTTGGAGAACCTGATACTAACAGGCCAGAGAGAGGGAAAAAGAGACAGGGGAAAGCAGTGGATAACATATTTGAACGGTCTGAGCAGGTGATCACAGAACGGGGTTTGCAAGATGTTACAGGAGAAAGTGTGCTAAGAACTACCAGAAATATGGAGACGTGGAAGGCCATGATCGCCTACGTCCTGAAAGAACAAGGCACATAGAAGAAGAAGAAGAAGAAGAAGAAGAAGAAGAAGAAGATAACATCCAGACCTTTGTAGCTTTTAGAAATGTCTGTTTTATTGGTGTCTTTTCTAATACATGTTCTGTCAACAACATACACGTGCTTGATGTGTAGTTTATTAGCCATTTTTTCTGTCCCAATAATCTTCAATATGTCATTTAATATGTCATTCAATATCTCATTCAATATGTCATTTTCTGTCCCAATAATCTTCCATATGTCATTTAATATCTCATTCAATATGTCATTCAATATGTCATTTTCTGTCCCAATAGTCTTCAATATGTCATTTAATTATTGATTTTTTCCAAGATTTCTCTCTTTGTGCAAGAAATTTAAACTTTTTTTTTATTCTATGTGTAAGCGCCCTTTTCCTTCCATTTTACTAAAAACTTTGTTGTTGCTCACATCTTGAGTCCATGTCATTCTTTACGCCAGTATTAGAACCACATTTTTGTTGTCGGAAATTTCTGTGAAAAGATTCTTCAATACTCACTGCCATATAGGGGGACCGATATTAAATATGTGCGTTGTGGTGCAGTAGATATCGGCTCGATACGAAAAATCGGCGAGTGGAGTTCGAAATCCAGTTGAATTCGTTGCATTCACCTACGCGCAAATACCTTTAGGAAAGGTAATAATCCATCTCTTCTCTTCAGATATTGGTTAAATAACAGGACATATTGGCTTCTATAACTCTGGTTGTCAACCAGTCTACCGCAGAGCTTAATGGCAACCTTCTTCCCAATCAGTCACGTTTCTTTCATAAGATGATCGCTCAAGCGTATCTCATGTATGGCACTTAACTGACTGATATTAAATAACAACCCAATATTTTCTTTGTTTCTAACAAAATTTTCTTGTTTCTTAATAATTTACTTATTTGTTGGAAGGCATCTTTCCCTATTTTAATGAGATCTTGATTTCCGTCTCGGAGTTTTTGCTTCTTGTTAAAACACTTCCTAAACATTTTTTTTATAATCGTGTGGCCCAAAGCAAGACATTTTACTGCCACTGTTGTGCAGAGGGTTACATAGGAGGTAAGTTATGAGAAAGAGTGACAGGTTGCAGGGGGTGTCAGGAAGAGGGTATGAGAAGGCTGAGAATACTGATGAGAGTGGAGTGGACGAAGAAAGGAGCATGAGAGACAGAGAGATAGGGAGAGAGAGGGAGAGGATGCAAATTAGTGTGATACTGACTTTACATTTAAATTCTTGAAGATTGTAGCTGTTGGGGAAGCAAGTAAACGGAAGGGAATTCCACAGACGGGATGTGCGAGAAAAGAAGCTGGTGGGGTAGAATTTGCGTTTACAATTTCTTGGTTTCACAGTAAAACGGTGGGACCTGGTTGCTAATCTTGTGGCTCATGTAAGTTTATGTATAGGGGGCACCAGTGAGCTAGATTAATCTGAGCCGATCGATTACATTACAAATTCTACGTTGGATTTTGTCAAGGACCCCTAGTTGGATAGCAGAAGAACCCGACCAGTAATGACAGCAGTATTCAATTCACGGGCAGATGGTAGATTTTTATATGTGCAGGATTTTTTCAGACGGGAAAAACTTCCTGGCCCTGTACAGAGAACTGACCTTCTTAGCAGCGGATTTAGCTATGGATTCTATATAGTCATTCCACTTAAAGTCTGTTGTAAGGAGGCACAGTGTTTTACTTTGAGGGAGACTAGACTGATCCATGCTAATGGGGGTAGGAGCGATTGTCTGTGGTGGTTAATAGATAGTAGCTTCGTTTTGGAAGCATTGAAATTCACGAGCCATTTCTTACCCCATTGCAAGATGTTACAGGAGAAAGTGTGCTAAGAACTACCAGAAATATGGAGACGTGGAAGGCCATGATCGCCTACGTCCTGAAAGAACAAGGCACATAGAAGAAGAAGAAGAAGAAGAAGAAGAAGAAGAAGAAGAAGAAGATAACATCCAGACCTTTGTAGCTTTTAGAAATGTCTGTTTTATTGGTGTCTTTTCTAATACATGTTCTGTCAACAACATACACGTGCTTGATGTGTAGTTTATTAGCCATTTTTTCTGTCCCAATAATCTTCAATATGTCATTTAATATGTCATTCAATATCTCATTCAATATGTCATTTTCTGTCCCAATAATCTTCCATATGTCATTTAATATCTCATTCAATATGTCATTCAATATGTCATTTTCTGTCCCAATAGTCTTCAATATGTCATTTAATTATTCATTTTTTCCAAGATTTCTCTCTTTGTGCAAGAAATTTAAACTTTTTTTTTATTCTATGTGTAAGCGCCCTTTTCCTTCCATTTTACTAAAAACTTTGTTGTTGCTCACATCTTGAGTCCATGTCATTCTTTACGCCAGTATTAGAACCACATTTTTGTTGTCGGAAATTTCTGTGAAAAGATTCTTCAATACTCACTGCCATATAGGGGGACCGATATTAAATATGTGCGTTGTGGTGCAGTAGATATCGGCTCGATACGAAAAATCGGCGAGTGGAGTTCGAAATCCAGTTGAATTCGTTGCATTCACCTACGCGCAAATACCTTTAGGAAAGGTAATAATCCATCTCTTCTCTTCAGATATTGGTTAAATAACAGGACATATTGGCTTCTATAACTCTGGTTGTCAACCAGTCTACCGCAGAGCTTAATGGCAACCTTCTTCCCAATCAGTCACGTTTCTTTCATAAGATGATCGCTCAAGCGTATCTCATGTATGGCACTTAACTGACTGATATTAAATAACAACCCAATATTTTCTTTGTTTCTAACAAAATTTTCTTGTTTCTTAATAATTTACTTATTTGTTGGAAGGCATCTTTCCCTATTTTAATGAGATCTTGATTTCCGTCTCGGAGTTTTTGCTTCTTGTTAAAACACTTCCTAAACATTTTTTTTATAATCGTGTGGCCCAAAGCAAGACATTTTACTGCCACTGTTGTGCAGAGGGTTACATAGGAGGTAAGTTATGAGAAAGAGTGACAGGTTGCAGGGGGTGTCAGGAAGAGGGTATGAGAAGGCTGAGAATACTGATGAGAGTGGAGTGGACGAAGAAAGGAGCATGAGAGACAGAGAGATAGGGAGAGAGAGGGAGAGGATGCAAATTAGTGTGATACTGACTTTACATTTAAATTCTTGAAGATTGTAGCTGTTGGGGAAGCAAGTAAACGGAAGGGAATTCCACAGACGGGATGTGCGAGAAAAGAAGCTGGTGGGGTAGAATTTGCGTTTACAATTTCTTGGTTTCACAGTAAAACGGTGGGACCTGGTTGCTAATCTTGTGGCTCATGTAAGTTTATGTATAGGGGGCACCAGTGAGCTAGATTAATCTGAGCCGATCGATTACATTACAAATTCTACGTTGGATTTTGTCAAGGACCCCTAGTTGGATAGCAGAAGAACCCGACCAGTAATGACAGCAGTATTCAATTCACGGGCAGATGGTAGATTTTTATATGTGCAGGATTTTTTCAGACGGGAAAAACTTCCTGGCCCTGTACAGAGAACTGACCTTCTTAGCAGCGGATTTAGCTATGGATTCTATATAGTCATTCCACTTAAAGTCTGTTGTAAGGAGGCACAGTGTTTTACTTTGAGGGAGACTAGACTGATCCATGCTAATGGGGGTAGGAGCGATTGTCTGTGGTGGTTAATAGATAGTAGCTTCGTTTTGGAAGCATTGAAATTCACGAGCCATTTCTTACCCCAGTCCACCACGAACTTGAGGTCCTTTTCAAGCTCGGCATCGAAGTTTGCTTTATCAGCCTCGGCAGATTTTTGATAGAGGCTGAAATGTATGTACTTTTTATAATCGTGTCACTCCCCCATCAAGAAAAATCAGTACTGCAACTGGTGCACAGAGCATTGTAGTGGGAGAAGATGTAAAATCGAAAAAAAAAAACCGGTATAGAGGATGTTGGAGAGAGGGTAAGAGAGAAGTGAGCGTCAAGGAGATAGAAGATGACAATTGACGTTGCACTTTAAACCTTTGGAGATGTTATCAGGGAGGAAGAAAAGAGATTCTCACAGGCGGGAAGTGCTTGAAAAGAAACCGATAGAGAGTAGCGGTTACATTTGTCAATTTTGACGGTAAAATGGTGGGACCTAGTTGCCAATCTAGATACACGAGTGAATTCATCAGGGCGGGCACCTGGAAATGAAGCCCATCAGAGCAAAAATCGTGAAAATACTTGTGTTTGATATTGGTACCTCTAATTCGTAGTTTGCATCTTGGGCTTTTCTTTTTGCTGGTCACCACATATTACGTCTTCATGCAGTTGATCTTTTTTTTTTTTTTTTATAATCATATCGCCCCAAGCAAGGCATTTTACTGCCACTGTGATGCATGGGGTTACATAAGAGGAAAGTTATGAGAAAGAATGACAGGTTATAGGGGGTGTCAGGAAGTTGTTAAGAGAAGGATGAGAATACAGATGAGAGTGGAGTGGACCAAGAAAAGAGCACGAGAGAGAAGATGCATGTTAGTGAGATAGATGACTATTGAATTTACATTTAAATTCTTGGAGATTGTAGCTGTCGGGGAAGCAAGTAAATGGAAGAGAATTCCACAGGTTAGAAGTGCGAGAAAAGCAGCTGGATTAGAATTTGCGTTTATTTGTAGAAGAGACACGGGGAAGTACACTGCGCCCGTGAGAAAATGACTGTATGTCAGTTCTCAAGTAGGGATCGGTCACATTACAGATTCTCTGTTGGATTTTGTCAAGGGCACCTAGGTGGGTAGCAGGAGCACCCGAGCAGATATAGTAGAAGCATTCAATACACGAGCGGATGGTAGATTTATATATGTGCAGGATTGTTTTAAACAAGACAAGTTTCCTGGCTCTATATCCGACTTTCTTAGCACTGATTTTAGCGATGTATGGTATATAGTCATTCCACTTGAGATCTGTTGTGAGAGTTAACACGAGAAGCTTTCAGCGAGACTAGCCTGTTAGTCCTTTCTTCTCGCTTTCTTTTATCAATATGTGTTTTTGTAGTTTTCTTTCTGTGTCAGCTATAAACACTTATTAGCTTATCTAATATTGTCAAGATTGTGACCGCAAATAATGTAGCCTTCACATTTTCTAAGGATCGCCTCACTTTATAGTCGAACAAGTCCTGTGAGGAGACACATCCTTGTCTTATGAACCTTTCTATGTTTTGATATTTACTGAATGTATTTCGTGTCTATATGCAGGCGACTTGATTCTGTCCGGAATGCTTTAATCAGTGACTTAAGTGCCATATATAATATACGCTTGGGTGATCATGTCTTTTTCGATACATGACTGACTAATCAGAAGATTTCCCGCTTTGGGTTGCCATTTATTTCTACAGTAGTCTAGTTGCCAACCGAGGCTATAGAATCCAAACTGTCCTACTATTTAATTCTTTTATCCAGATCAGTCAGTTAATTGCCATAGGTAATACACGCATGGACGATCATGTCTCCATGAATGACTAAGCAGAAAATTTTCCTGCAGTAGGTTGCCATTTATTTCTGTAGTAGACTGGTTGCCAATCAAGTCTATAGAACCCAATATGTCCTGTTATTCAATCCATAGTTGGAGAGAAGAGAGATGGATTAATACATTCCTAAGAGTATTTGCGCGTAAGTGAATGCAACCAATTCAACTGGAATTTGAACTCAGCTCTCCGATTTCATATTCGTGCCTATAGCCACTGCACCACAACACACATCCATTGTTTTAATATCTTTCTTTAACTGAGATCTGATCCATTTGGTACTTAATTGAAACCGTCATTATTGCTTTGTTTTTTCATACGGCTAGCATATATTTTCCCTGCATTATAGCTCCATAAAGAATAAATAAGAGAACAATTGTGTTTGGCAACCATTCTAAGAGAGGTCACATTTGAATTCAAGATTATATTGCCCGAGCGATATAATAAACAACGGTTTTTCTATTACTCTCACCGTTAACGAACTTTAATTAAAAAAATACCTTCTCTAGAAAGAAATAAGATTGAAATCTTTTAGTTCTCAAAGTTATGTTTGACTATTTCGATTAACAAGCCTCTCTTGTTATTTGTTGTTATTTGTTGTTATTTGTTGGCAGGAAATTGGTTTTCAAGGTTTCAACAGACTGTTGAAGTCTTCAACAACATCTCATCTTTTTACTGAATTTCTGAGATGTAGTGTTATTGCTTGCACTAGTTAAATTCGGAATATTGTCCTCATTTTTGTCTTTGTGCTACAGAATGAAGGGTTAGGGTCAGCGATTGGCCGGAGTGCCCCGTGGGCGTGGCATTCTGACAGTGAGGGATTGTCTTTGTCTGGGTTTTGAATATAACTTCAAAATGCTGCGAATTCATCAGAGGATCTCAAGAATTCTGAAGAGTCAATACGCCTCCCACATCCTGGTCAGAGACCGGCTAAAACCACCTGAGGAGGGACGCTGACTCAACTGCGACATGCGTTTCTGTGATGTCACGCTCTCTACTGCCTCTTAGAATCGAAGCCGCTAAAACTCTCCCCTAATAAAACGGAGATGAAAAAAGAAATAATCCTTTCCGTTGATACCGTTTTATGTAGTAGCGTGGGGGTCCAAAGAGTACACAGAACGCAACAGTTGTCATCACAACGTTTCGGTCGTTGAGCCCTCCGGCATTCCTCAGATGTATATCGACGTGGGCAACCTAAAGGGAATTCTGTAATGAACATTTTATTTAAACTACGGCGAAGACAGTTTTTATTCTCATTATCATGTCTATGGATACCGCGTTTAGTAAATATTTTATTTAGTAGTTTCCGCAGGTACACACTACCCGGCCACTGCTACTGTGTTTGAAACGATGAAAGAGAGTAGTAACAGTAGTTAGAACCTAGTCAGCAGCCAGGTTATGTTTACTACAGCAAATTGTCCTACGGGAGAATGTCCTAGTGGATAAGAACGTTGGTTTGGGAGTTTGGTGACAATAATGAGCACTGTGTACTTGCATTTAGTGAGAACAGTACAAAACAAAAAAATGATATGAGCAGTGTACCAAGAACATTCCCCGACACCATAGATTAACTATTCAGTTAAGAATTACCTGCAGGTTACCCGCGTCGATATACACCCGAGGAAGGTCGGAGAGCACAACGGCCGAAATGTTGTGATAATAACAACGGATATGACGACAATAATCCAAATATAGTGTGAATAGTGAAAATAATATCTTGTCTATTAAACAGAGGTTGAGGTTTATTTATTGTTTCCTGTTTCAGAATAAATTTCAGGTTCCTTTTAAATCTAGTTCAACTCTATACTCCTAATGTCTCCGCCTGAACTCCTTCATGGGAATGGGTTTCCGGTTTCTTCTAAGAGTTTACTTCAACTCTATACTTTCAATATCTAACGCCGGAACTCCTTCATGGGATTGGATTTCCGGTTCCTTGTAAATCTACTTCAATTGTATACTCCTAATGTCTCCACTGGAACTTCTTTATGGGGTTGGGTTTCCGGTTCCTTCTAAAGTCTACTTCAACTCTATACTTCTAACTTCTCTGCTTGAACTCCTACTTGTTTTTCTGGCTCATTCTAAAGTTTTCTTCAACTCTATACTTCTAATGTCTCCTGCCTGAACTTCTTCTTGGGATTAGGTTTCCAGTTCCTTCTAAAGTCTAGTTCAACTCTATACTCCTAACGTGTCCGCCTAAAGTCTTACCTTTTATTCACTATTTACTTTTTTTTCTCTATATTTATGGGAGTTGATAGGTTCGCTTATCGCCTAGGTTACACTATTAACCGGCGTTTTGACAATGGGTCGTGGTTTATTCCTAGTTTACGTTTTAAGATTAGATTTTCTGTTTCTCCTGAAGTCTATTCAGTCTCTTATTTACCCGATCACAATTATCTTGTTTAGGATTAACGATTAACTTTCCTGCATTGCTCCACAAACTCCACTTCTTGTTCTTTCTTACAATCCTACTACTGCATACGATATCTCCACCAGAACTCCTTCATAGGATTATGTTTCCGGTTCCATCTAAAGTCTACTTCAACTCTATACTTTTAATATCTCTACCGGAATTCCTTCATAGGATTGTGTTTCCGGTTCCTTCTAAAGTCTACTTCAACTCTATACTTCTAATATCTCTACCGGAACTCCTTCATAGGATTGTGTTTCCGGTTCTTTCTAAAGTCTACTTCAACTCTATACTTCTAATATCTCTACCGGAACTCCTTCATAGGATTGTGTTTCCGGTTCCTTCTAAAGTCTACTTCAACTCTATACTTTTAATATCTCCACCGGAACTCCTTCATAGGATTGTGTTTCCGGTTCTTTCTAAAGTCTACTTCAACTCTATACTTCTAATATCTCTACCGGAACTCCTTCATAGGATTGTGTTTCCGGTTCCTTCTAAAGTCTACTTCAACTCTATACTTTTAATATCTCCACCGGAACTTCTTCATAGGATTGTGTTTCCGGTTCCTTCTAAAGTCTACTTCAACTCTATACTTTTAATATCTCTACCGGAATTCCTTCATAGGATTGTGTTTCCGGTTCCTTCTAAAGTCTACTTCAACTCTATACTTCTAATATCTCCACCGGAACTCCTTCATAGGATTGTGTTTCCGGTTCCTTCTAAAGTCTACTTCAACTCTTTTCTTCTAATATCTCTACCGGACCTCCTTCATAGGATTGTGTTTCCGGTTCCTTCTAAAGTATACTTCAACTGTATACTTTTAATATCTCCACCGGAACTCCTTCATAGGATTGTGTTTCCGGTTCTTCTAAAGTCTACTTCAACTCTATACTTCTAATATCTCTACCGGAACCTTCAGGATTGTGTTTCCGGTTCCTTTAAACGTCTACTTCAACTCTATACTTTTAATATCTCCACCGGAACTCCTTCATAGGATTGTGTTTCCGGTTCCTTCGAAAGTCTACTTCAACTCTATACTTCTAATATCTCCACCGAACCCTTCGTGGGATTATTTTTTCCGGTTCCTTTAAACGTCTACTTCAACTCTATACTTCTAATATTCTACCGGAACTCCTTCATAGGATTGTGTTTCCTGGTTCCTTCTAAAGTCTACTTCAACTCTATACTTTTAATATCTCCACCGGAACCCTTCATAGGATTGTGTTTCCGGTTCTTTCTAAAGTCTACTTCAACTCTATACTTCAATATCTCTACCGGAACTCCTTCATAGGATTGTGTTTCCGGTTCCTTCTAAAAGTTTACTTCAACTCTATACTTTTAATATTCACCGAACCTTCAGGATTGGGTTTCCGGTTCCTTCTAAAGTCTACTTCAACTCTATACTTCTAATATCTCCACCGGAACTCCTTCGTGGGATTATTTTTTCCGGTTCCTTTAAACGTCTACTTCAACTCTATACTCTCTAATATCTCTACTGGAACTCCTTCATAGGATTGTGTTTCCGGTTCCTTCTAAAGTCTACTTCAACTCTATACTTTTAATATCTCCACTGAACTCCTTCATAGGATTGTGTTTCCGGTTCCTTCTAAAGTCTACTTCAACTCTATACTTTTAATATCTCCACCGGAACTCCTTCATAGGATTGTGTTTCCGGTTCCTTCTAAAGTCTACTCAACCTATACTTCTAACATTCCACTGAACTCTTTCGTACTGTTCCACTTTTTTCCGGTTCCTTTAAACGTCTACTTCAACTCTATACTTCTAATATTCTACTGGAACTCCTTCATAGGATTGTGTTTCCGGTTCCTTCTAAAGTCTACTTCAACTCTATACTTTTAACATTCTACCGGAACCCTTCATAGGATTGTGTTTCGTTCCTTCTAAAGTCTACTTCAACTCTATACTTTTAATATCTCCACCGGAACTCCTTCATAGGATTGTGTTTCCGGTTCCTTCTAAAGTCTACTTCAACTCTAGTATACTTTTTAATATCTCTACCGGAACCCTTCATAGGATTGTGTTTCCGGTTCCTTCTAAAGTCTACTTCAACTCTATACTTTTAATATCTCTACCGGAACTCCTTCATAGGATTGTGTTTCCGGTTCCTTCTAAAGTTTACTTCAACTCTATACTTTTAATATCTCCACCGGAACTCCTTCATAGGATTGGGTTTCCGGCTCCTTCTAAAGTCTACTTCAACTCTATACTTCTAATATCTCCACTGGAACTCTTTCGTGGGATTATTTCCGGTTCCTTTAAACGTTCACTTCAACTCTATACTTCTAATATCTCTACCGAACTCCTTCATAGGATTGTGTTTCCGGTTCCTTCTAAAGTCTACTTCCAACTCTATACTTCTAATATCTCTACCGAAACTCCTTCATAGGATTGTGTTTCCGGTTCCTTCTAAAGTCTACTTCAACTCTATACTTTTAATATCTCTACCGGAACTCCTTCATAGGATTGTGTTTCCGGTTCCTTCTAAAGTCTACTTCAACTCTATACTTTTATCTCTACCGGAACTCCTCCACAGGATTGTGTTTCCGGTTCCTTCTAAAGTTTACTTCAACTCTATACTTTTACTTACTCCACCGGAACTCCTTCATAGAGCCTGGGTTTCCGGTTCCTTCAAAGTCTACTTCAACTCTATACTTCAATATCTCCACTGGAACTCTTTCGTGGGATTATTTTTTTCCGGTTCCTTTAAACGTCTACTTCAACTCTATACTTCTAACATCTCTACTGGAACTCCTTCATAGGATTGTGTTTCCGGTTCCTTCTAAAGTCTACTTCAACTCTATACTTTTAATATCTCCACCGGAACTCCTTCATAGGATTGTGTTTCCGGTTCCTTCTAAAGTCTACTTCAACTCTATACTTTTAATATCTCCACCGGAACTCCTTCATAGGATTGTGTTTCCGGTTCTTTCTAAAGTCTACTTCAACTCTATACTTTAATATCTCTACCGAACCCTTCATAGGATTGTGTTTCCGGTTCCTTCTAAAGTTTACTTCAACTCTATACTTTTAACATCTCCACCGGAACTCCTTCAGGATTGGGTTTCCCGGTTCCTTCTAAAGTCTACTTCAACTCTATACTTCTAATATCTCCACCGAACCCCTTCGTGGGATTATTTTTTCCGGTTCCTTTAAACGTCTACTTCAACTCTATACTTCTAATATCTCTACTGGAACTCCTTCAGGATTGTGTTTCCGGTTCCTCTAAAGTCTACTTCAACTTCTATACTTTTAATATCTCCACCGGAACTCCTTCATAGGATTATGTTTCCGGTTCCTTCTAAAGTCTACTTCAACTCTATACTTTTAATATCTCCACCGGAACTCCTTCATAGGATTGTGTTTCCGGTTCCTTCTAAAGTCTACTTCAACTCTATACTTTTAATATCTCTACCGGAACTCCTTCATAGATTGTGTTTCCGGTTCCTTCTAAAGTCTACTTCAACTCTATACTTTTAATATCTCTACCGGAACTCCTTCATAGGATTGTGTTTCCGGTTCCTTCTAAAGTTTACTTCAACTCTATACTTTTAATATTCCACCGGAACTCCTTCATAGGATTGGGTTTCCGGTTCCTTCTAAAGTCTACTTCAACTCTATACTTCTAATATCTCCACTGGAACTCTTCGTGGGATTATTTTTTCCGGTTCCTTTAAACGTCTACTTCAACTCTATACTTCTAATATCTCTACCGGAACTCCTTCATAGGATTGTGTTTCCGGTTCCTTCTAAAGTCTACTTCAACTCTATACTTCTAATATCTCTACCGAAACTCCTTCATAGGATTGTGTTTCCGGTTCCTTCTAAAGTCTACTTCAACTCTATACTTTTAATATCTCTACCGGAACTCTTCATAGGATTGTGTTTCCGGTTCCTTCTAAAGTCTACTTCAACTCTATACTTCTAATATCTCCACCGAACCTCCTTCAGGATTGTTTTTCCGGTTCCTTTAAATGTCTACTCAAGTCTATACTTCTAATATCCCCGCCAGATAACTTCACTTCTTTCCCTTTCTCACAATCCTACTTCTGCATACAATAACCTCCTACCGTGAAATACTTTGGGTCTTGTATTGGGCGAAGATCAATATAAAAAAAATAAATGATTTTTATGGTCAAATTCTACGATCGTTTAGATAACCCCTAGTCTTTCTCTCTGTATGTTTCTTCGTTTGTGTGGGTATGGATCTAAGTAGATAGACAAGGAAACGTTTTAAGTGTGTTCGACACAAATGAACGCGAGAACACAGCTATAAACCCTTAAATATTTATTGACCCATGAAGTTGTTTTGCTTTGCAGGTGGTCACGTATAACTGTGACAGTAATATCACTTGTCTTCTGTTGCTATAGAAATGTCAAAGTCCTTATAATCCTTGGTAAAAATACTTTGAAAATGTTTTGTGAATAAAAATAAAAAATAAAATCGAGACGTGACTAAACCTTCTCGCTTGAGTAGCCAACAATAAATTTGTCGTTAGCTGTTTCTTACTTTTTTTTCTAATCCATTCTCTCTGCATCTCTGTCCATTTTGCTTCAGTGTGTTTCGGTTGAATAATTTACGAGCCTATTCTTCAGGATTAGTTTTCAAAATGAGTTGTGGGAAGCTGTCTTTATCATGTCAATGATTGGTCAATTGAACGAGGAAAAATTCACTGGGTTGTGTTGGAGGAAATAATAAATAGCAGTAAAACAAATAACAAATAGATCGATAGATTGATCACCTGGCAAAGTACACTAGATAGAGACCGTATTGTTTAAATCCGATGAACTTAGCTCACTGGTGCCCACTATATATAAATTTAGTCGAGCCACAAGATTAGCAACTAGGTCTCACCCTTTTACTGTAAAACCAATAAATTGTAAACGCAAATTCTACTCCATCAGCTTCTGTAGAATTCCCTTCCATTTACTTGTTTTCTCGACAGCTATAATCTCTAAGAATTTAACTGTAAAGTCAATAGTCATCTCCTATCTCACTAACCTGCATCCTCTCTCTCATGCTCCTTTTTCCGTCCACTCTACTCTCATCAGTATTCTCATCCTTCTCTTATCCACTTCCTCACACCCCCTATAACCTGTCACTCTTTCTCATAACTTTCCTCCTATGTAACCCCCTGCAAAACAGTGGTAGTAAAATGCCTTGCTTGGGGCCACACGATCATAAAAATAAAATTACTGGAGATTACTGACACGTTTCTTGCTAAACATGATCTCAGTAACCGTTATTTAGTAGTAATTTTGGTCTCCACATGTCCGCCCCCAGTCATAGGTCCCAGTTGCATGTTTGCCAGGTCTGGGTTAATGATCGCCTTGGCCGAGTGTAAATAATAACTCTCCATCCCAGAAATTCGGAAATACAGCTTTTATGCCAGAACAGCAAAAACTATTGAAGCACTAAAAAAATAACAGGAATTTACAGAAATGCATGAAAAATTTCTGGAGAAATATTTTTTTTAATTATTCATCCCAAGCAAGGCAATAAAGCCACTAAGACGCAAGATGTTACTGAGTTTTAAAGATTATGAGAAAAGCTATTAATAAGAGGGAGGACAATAAATGAACAAGGATTATGAAGTCAGAAGCTAAAGCTAGAAATTGCATTTACATTTTTCATGATCAAAGTTGGCTGGAAAGCAAAAAGCTGGAAGAGTGTTCCACAAGCGAAAAGCGTGAGAGAAGAAACTGTTAGCATAGAACTTACAGTTATATTTAGCCATTTCAACTGTGAAATGATGAGACATTGCCAATAATCTAGTAGTACGCTAAAATTCATAAGATCTTGTTACCAAAAACGAAACCTCAAAATCAAAATATTACGATGGATTTGGAGCTTGAGTTTGAGTTTTGTTTAACGGCATATCAACCTCTGTGGTTTATTTAATACCAAAAAGATGGGGTTTTAAGGTATTTTTTAATGTTCGGTTATAGTGAGAAGGTTGATTTAGTCAGATTTTAATGAATATCTTTTATTTTTTTATTTTAGAAAACTGAAAATATCTTCTAGTTTTGTATTAAAAAATGTTTTGCTGAGAATATTTTTTTCTTCAAAAATGTGTTATGGTTATAATTTTTTCTTCAAAAATATATTGTTGGTAATATTTTTCTTTCATAAATGTATATTTTTCTATAAAAGTGTATTTTTATGTATAAAAAAAACTTTTCCGATACACTCAATGGTGTGTAGGGCAGCGTTTTTTCTGATTCCGTAACAAACTGTTTTTTATGGGACAGGGTTGTTAGTCCTGCGCCTAACCCCCAAACCTGGAGGAAGGTGATTTTCTAAGCGTAGCTTAGACGTGAAACACGGCCGAAAGTAAGAGGTACCCAGTGAGGATCGAATTCATTAATCAGTTATAATGATTCTAGCGGGACGAGCTTGCTAACCATTACACTACGCCCCTTTTTATGTATACATTTCTATAAAATCATTGTGTTTTGACCCCAGTTTGGGGGTTAACTATTTGCCCATAGCTGGGACCATAATAGGTGCTACCACTCCGGATCAGGGTGAACCTGAGAACAATAGCAATTAAGAGGTGGTTCCATGCTTCTCACAACCTCCCAATCAGAGGTCTTACTGCCGGATGCAGTTTACCGTCATACCCAGGACCAATTACTATGGCAGTATTTATAGAAAAGTTACAGGGGTGCTATATTACGGCGGTAGAAAAATGACTGAAGCTAAGATGTCAGGTCATGACCAATAGCATTGCGGATACTTCTTTAGATTTTATTAAGAATCTCTAAATATACTGCATATGTTTAGTATATTATTTCGACACCACAATTTATGTTAATTAAAATGCGTCCTGAATTTCCGTATGAAAATCTGTTCTTTCAAAGAGGCCCCTGTTGAGACGTAATTTCACGTCAAACTTCAAGTGGAACCTATACACATGATCCATTTTTAAAAATGCTGGTAAAATAATAGGTTCCATGTATCACTGCAATAAATATCTATGCTCTATGCATAGCTATGCATTCCAGAAGCTGAGCAGAGTATTAAGAGACAGGAAAATTTCGCTAGAAACAAAGAAGAGAGTACTGGATTGTTATGTGATGTCAGTTCTTCAATATGGCAGTGAATGCTGGACAATATCATCGAAGATAAAGGAAAAACTTGAAGCAACTGAAATGTTGTACTACAGAAGGATACTGCGAATATCATGGATTGAGCATGTGAGCAATGATGAAGTTTTGGAAAGGATGGAAACGAAAAGGAAATTAATACTGAGCATCAGGAAGAGACAGCTGTAGTTCTTGAGAGATGTAATGAGGAAGGACAAAAGTCACGCCATGTCAAAAAAATGAATTACTGTTCCCATATACAAGATACTGATGCGCTGTCTTCAATTTCCAGTTTTTATAGAATCCAAAGCGTCTAGAATGCCTTGTGAGGGATTAGCTCTATTACCTTACAACACTTTTTCCGACAGACGAAACATTACAAGCTTCTTCATACTTTATGGTTCAGCAGCTAGAAATGTTGATTGACTGTCTCGTGCTAGACGATTTTTCTCTCCAGAATCTATCTTACATATCTGTAATTCTACCATTAAGATATTCCTGCTACATGTGACCTGGTCCTCCTGCTAATCATCTAGAGCTTCTTGATGAAATTTAAAGAAGAATCAGCAATATTAATGGCATCCATTTGGCAATTCGGCTTCAGTCACTTCCCACTACCGTCAAGTTGCCTGTTTTAGCATTTTCTATAAATACTTTCATGGTAATTGTTCGGATTAGCGCTTCTTATGGTACCTACACTCTTTGATTCGAAGGCAAATTGGAATAGCCAAGTCCAGAAGCTGAGCAGAGTATTAAGAGACAAGAAAATTTCGCTAGAAACAAAGAAGAGAATACAGAATTGCTATGTGATATCTCTCCTTCAATATGGCAGTAAATGCTGGACAATATGATCAAAGATAAATTAAAAAAGTGAAGCAACTGAAATGTGGTACTACAGAAGGATACTGCGAATATAATGGATTGAGCATGTGAGCAATGATGAGGTTTTAGATAGGATGAAAACGAAAAGGAAATTAATACTGAGCATCAGGAAGAGACAGCTGTAGTTCTTGAGACATGTAATGAGGAAGGAAGGCTTGGAGAATCGGATACATGTTAGATAGAGGAAAAAAGAGACAGGAGAAAGTAGCTAATGATCTATCTGAAGAGCCTGAGTCGGTGGATGGCAGAGCGTGGTTGGGGTGGGGTAACAGGAGAAAGTATGCCAAGAGCCACCAAGGAAAGGGAGACATGGAAAGCCATGATTGCCTACGTCCTGAAGGGACATGGTACAAAGAAGAAGAAGAAGAAGAAGAAGAAGAAGAAGAAGAAGAAGAAGAAGAAGACTAAACTAGCCATAAGGTCTCACCAATTTACAGTTGAGCCGGCAAGATATAACCGTAAATTTTATACTAACATTTTCTTTTCTTTCATTTCTTGATTGTGGAACTCTTTTTTTAGTTACATCCTTTTCCAGTCAACGTTAGTCAGTAAAAATTTAAATGCAATGTCAGCTGCTATCAACTGTTGTCCAGATTATTCTTTCTCTGTTCTTGCTCCCTAACAATGCTCCTGTTTTTAACTCGTCCACAACCAGAAACACCTTGTGTATTAGTGGCTTTACTGCCTAGCTTGGGGTGAACTGGGTTAAAAAAAATCTACGCAGTATGTTCAAACAAATTACATTCCTACGTTCCCGTAACTCTAACCATCTCTGCCATACCGCGTACACTCCCTTTCTATTCTATAAGTAATATGGAAGTACCAGTCGGATAGCTTTTTCCAAGCTGTTGCTTTGTGAAATAGTATCCCAGGAAGATGCTTTCTAGGCTACTACAATCTTAACCTCGTCAAGTGTCGGGTTAACCGTTATCTTTCGCACAGATCAGCATAAACTGCAAATTTTAATGAACAAGAATCACCTTCAGTAAATCTCTGCCTTGAGCGGGCCTTGTATAGTGTGGACATCTAAAAACTCTATGCGAGTATATATAAGAAAGAGTGTCCTTTTTCACGTATTCAGAACAAGAAGAAAGAAGTAAGTTAATTATAGTCTTGTGTCTCTGCGTTGATATCTAGAGATCTGTGAGTAACATCTCAGTCGTGTTTTTTTGAAGTTGCTGCAGTACAATATAGGTCTTTTGAGACGAGTCAATTTTCTACCTACTTCCGTTCACAAATGTCTTTTTTTTCGATGAACTACCGGATCTCAGGTTAAATTTTAAAGAACTACTTGACTGGAAAATTATTCTGTCTGAACGAACACGTGATGTATTTTCCAATATATTCGTAGAGATTAGATCGGCTTACGTGAAACAAATATTTTTTTTTTTTTTTATAGAAACCCTTTTAGAGATCAATGGATGGGTGCTAATTGTTTCTTATGTATTCTGCCAATGATCAACTGTTTGAGTAGTGCATATGCATATTCAGCCAACAACATCTTGCTAAGATAGTTCATATCGAAAATAATTGGTTTCTATCAAGCTTTTAAAAGGGGAGATAATGGAGTAAGTATTTCTGACAAATGCAAAATAAAAGGAACTCTGGTGAAACATGATCGCTCACGTCCTCAAGATGTATAATAAAAAAAAATAGACAGAGAGATACAGAGAGAAAACAAAAAGAATTACTAGTTTATATATTCCGGGCGTAAATATTATTCAAAGAACACATATATTTTTCTTATTTGAACATCAGTAACAAAAGAAAAATTATAACCTTAAACTGAACGGCAAAAAATCGTAATTGTTATAGCTGAACTTAAATCTTTATGGCGGAAATGAGATAGATACATTTTTTCCTCAAGAAAATTATAGTCTTACACTGAACGGCTAAAACGTTTATTAAGTAAAAACTATACACTGGATTCAGTAAATATATATAGAAATTTGAGAACCAACCTTCTTCGAACCTTTAGGATTGGCGTTACGGAATAACAAAGAAAGAACTGTACTGGATAGCAGGAGCCTCGACACTTAAGGAATACCAACAGCAGTAACAGCTAAAATGGATAGCACATTTAAGTTGAAGAGAGAATAATGGTATAATCAAGATGGATACATTCCACGCTAATTTAAACAAAAGGTTAGGATGGACGATGGCACTAATACAGGAAAGACAAAAATGTCACCTATTTTCCTGAAAAATTATTTTTCATTTTTTTTTTGTTCGTTTTTGCTTAATTTTTGCTTAATTTTAAACTTTTCAATACTTAATTGAAGGATTGATTTTTAGCAGAAATTTCTTTGACTGGTGGATTCTTAGTCTTTTTTTCCCCTAGTCTCTCAGTCTCTTTCTTTCTTTCTTTCTTTCTTTCTTTCTTTCTTTCTTTCTGTTACCTTGGTGTACAGGTCACACTGGCTATTTAATTAACCCTCCCATGCCCAGCATTCTGGCCAAAAAGTTAAAAAATTATTTTTTTTCAACTCACTGGAAGTAACAATGTGCGTTTTGGGATGGGATCAACTGTCTTGAATATTGTTAAAAGGAAGCCATTTAAAAATTTTTTTTGTTCGTTTTTGCTTAATTTTTGCTTAATTTTCAACTTTTCATGCCTAAATGAAGGATTGGTTTTTAGCAGAAATTTCTTTGACTTAGTAAGTCACCAACCTTTTTATTTTACATTGGAGTAGGTAGACTAAACTATCGCCCAGTTCACACTCCACCCACGTCTATTGAACAGATGAAGAGACTCACCTCTTGTTCCCTGTTTAGGAAGCGGTTTCCGGCTTTCTCTTTTCCAATCTTTTTGCTCTTTTCTTTTATTTTTCCTTTTTTCTTTTTTTTAAATTGGAGTAGATAAACTGAACTATCACCCGGTCCACACTCCACCCACGTATATTGAACAGGTAAAGAGGCTCATACATTGTTCCCTGTTTAGAATGTGGTTTCCGGCTTTCTCTTTTCGAATCTTTTCACTCTTTTCTTTTTCTTTTCTTTTTTCAATTGGAGTAGGTAGACTAAACTATCGCCCAGTTCACACTCCACCCACGTGAAGAGGCTAATCCCTTGTTCCCTGTTTAGGATGTGGTTTCCGGCTTTCTCTTTTCCAATATTTTCACTCTTACGTAGCCCCCTGCGCATCAGTGGCGTTACCGCCTTGCTCGGGGTGAGATTATTAAAAAAAAAAATTTCAAAAACAGCCGTGACGACGCGGCAATGTAAACCGGATTTTTTTTGTTTTTGAGATATGTACTATTTCAGGGGCATTTTGAAACTATCTGTAATAAACATGAGGACATGATATCTTGTTCATTCTAAGGGCAGTCCTCATTGACGTAAAAAGTCTTCCCAGTGTGCCATTGACCGGTACCATATTTGTGCTATATTAGTTATGATCACTGGTTTCGAGGGTATATATTTTTAAAAATACAGAAAAAGTATTCAAAGTTAATATTAATACTTCGTAAGGAAATTGAATTTAATAAAAGCCATTAATCTACTAAAAAATAGACAAACAGTAAAACAAAATATTAATTTTAATTAATTTAAGACGTATTTAAAATATCCATATGACTAAACATTTTTTTCTTTCTTTTCTGGAAAATCTCCGCGTACCGGCAGACGATTGCTCACGTACCGGTGAGTAGCCCTGCTCTACGCAATATCCACAACCAAATCCGAACAAAACTCCCAAATGCCGCTAAAGAACGAGAAAACAATCATAATATCGTCATCCGAAGAGCAGATAAATCAAACACTTACGCAATTTTGGATAAATTTAATTACCCCACAAAATTACAGCACTTCATCGATGACCGATCCAGATTAAAAAGATTAAATAAGGACCCCACTGAAACTCTTTAAACCGACATTAATTAATTCATAACATCCAATAATACCGTTGTAGGATCCATGAAAATCAACAAAATTATTAGCGATTATCAACCTGGATAATTATACGGTAATGTGAAAATACATGGATACTTGGATACCACTTACGGCCTATAATTTCTCGGATTGCAATATCTGTATATCAAGTATCAAAATTCCTTAATGATATTATTACTCCATGCCTTTCTACCAACATTAGTATTACGTCAGCTCATGAATTTTTTTTTTTTTTTTTTATAAGCGTTTCACCCCGAGCAAGGCATGTCACTGCCACTACTGTGCAGGGGGCTACACAGAGTGGAGAAAGGCTGATTAAATATAGGAAATAACAGAGGGTGGGTGATAGGCGGGTGAGGATACCGAGAATGAGGGTTGGGTAGATGAGAGTGTTGTGAGAATAGTTGGGAGTTAGTGTGATAGGAGGTGTCTATTGACCCTACATTTAAACACCTGGAGATTGTAACTGTCGGGAAAGCAGACTTGTGGAAGGGAGTTCCACAGGCGGGAAGCGTGAGAAAAGAAGCTGTTGGAGTAGAATTTACGGTTACATCTTATTTGTTTAACTGTAAAAGGGTGGGACCTAGTTGCTAATCTAGTATCTCGTGTAAATTCGTGCTTAGGCATTCCTTCAAATTCTTATATCCTCTACACCAAACAATGGCATCCTCGCATCGCTTGATGTCGAAAATCGATTTGCTAATATAATTTGCTGAAACTATTGACATAATAATTAAATCTGTATATACACATAATTCAATCCCAATATCCTCTATCGATTCCAATATTCTTAAAAAAAAACTCTTACTTGCCTTCACCACTAAAGTTGCTTTTTGCAACCATCATGGCAGTAATTACACCCAAACTAATGGTGTAAGCACGGGAAACCATATTGGTCGGTGCTTCTGAAACTTTTATATGTCCCACATTTAAAACAGTTTTTTTTTTTAAGTTACTAAACCACTCCACCCACATCTATTGAACAGGTGAAGAGGCTCATCCCTTGTTTCTTGTTTAGGATGCGGTTTCCGGTTTTCTCTTTTCCAATCTTTTCCCTCTTTTCTTTTTTTTTTTTTTAGTTGGAGTAGATAGACTAAACTATCGCCCGGTTCACACTCCACCCACGTCTATTGAACAGGTGAAGAGGCTCATCCCTTGTTTCCTGTTTAGGATGCGGTTTTCGGTTTTCTCTTTTCCAATCTTTTCACTCTTTTCTTTTTTTTTTTTCAGTTGGAGTAGATAGACTAAACTATCGCCCGGTTCACACTCCACCTACGTCTATTGAACATGTTAGGAGACTCATCCCTTGTTTCCTGTTTAGGATGCGGTTTCGGTTTTCTCTTTTCCAATCTCTTCACTCTTGTGTAGCCCCCTGTACATCAGTGGCGTTACCGCCTTACTCGGGGTGATATGATTAAAAAAAATAGATGTTCGATACGTTGATGATATTTTCCATTTAGCTGATAGCAAAAACGAAATCGGTCACCTAAAAACTACTTTCGAAAAATTTTTATTCTCAATTTCATATATGAGCTTAGCCAAAAAAAGAAAA
>JBBBDQ010000716.1:2462500-2485000 GCA_037127315.1 Ascarosepion bandense
ATCGCTTCTTCATTGGAGCCAAATCTCTTTTCCTGGGAAGTTCTCTTGAGGTCTATAAACAGCCAGTCGTCGCTGGAGGCCAGATCTGGAGAATAGGGTGGATGCGGCAGCAATTCGAAGTTCAATTTATGTAGTTTTGCCATCGTTACGATTGACTTGTGAGACGGTGCGTTGTCTTGGTGAAAGATCACATTTTCTTTTTCATTTGTGGCCATTTTATAGCGATTTCTTCCTTCAAACGCACCAATAATGCGATATAAATTTCGCTATTGATGTTTGTTTTTTCTCAAGGTAATCAATGAACAAAATAGCTTGCGCATCCCAAAATAAACCAGCCGAAAACTTGCTTGCTGATGTTAGCGGCTTTCGTCGCTTTGGGCGGTTTTCACCTGCTGCTGTTCAATCAGCTGACTGTCGATTTGACTTCGGGGTGAAGTGGTGGATCTGTGTTTCATCCATTGTCACACGTTTATGAAAAAACTCCTTGTTGCGTCGAAACAGTTGCAAACAAAGCTCTCAATCGTGGTGGCGTTGTTGTTTTTGATCGACTATGATCAAACGCGGCACCCACTTTGAACACAGTTTTCTCACTAACAAATGTTTATGCAAAATGGTGAGTACACTGCCTTGTTCAGCTCCTCTGCAATCTCACGCAACTTCAATTTACGATCGGCCAAAACGAGTTTGTGAATTTTTTCGTGTTTTCTGGGACAACTGCCGATTTTGGGTGACCTGAGATTCAGCATCATTTGTGTCTGTACGACCTCTTAATCGTTGTTTGCGACGGGGCAGAGTCCGATTACCACTTATCAAGCCATTGCTTTGCTTGAACAGTATTTTCCCATCAGAAAGCAAAGCATTATTAACACACGAAATTCAAATTTTTCCATTGCATTGAAAATTGGCAACAGTAGCTACGCTTAAATAACTGTAATTTGTAAACAAATTATCCGATTGGGCTGAAATTTTGTCACGTGCCATTTGAAGGTTAGTACTTCATAAAAACCGCATGGATCTTATATTAGTGGCGCCAGTATATTTCAGCCACGGGGTTTATTGACTTATATATATATATATATATATATATATATATATATATATATATATATACTCTTTGTTTTTAGCGAAATTATCCTTTTTCTTAATACTTTATTCAATTTCTGGAATGTTTCTTTTGCCGTGCCAATTCGTCTTTGAATCTCTGTGTCGCATTTTCCGTCTTCTGTTAGAACTCTTCCCAGGTATTTAAATTTTTGTACCTGCTTGATTTTAATACTCCTCACCTGTATTTGGAATTTCGGGCTACCCTTTTTGCTGATGACAATGGATTCGGTTTTCTTGCAGTTTATTTGTAGTGCTATTTTGTCACTCTCTTCAGTTACCTTCTGTAGGAGATCTTGTAGTTTCCTTTCTGTGGCTGCTATCAGCAATGTGTCATCTGCGTACCTTATATTGTTTAAAATATGGCCTCCGATGACAAATTCTGGCATAACTTCTAGGGTTCTCAGAATAGTCTCGCTGTACAAGTTAAATAGATCCGGTGAAAAGATACAACCTTGTCTTACGCCCCTTTCAATCTTTCTATACCTGCTGAATTCGTTACCTGTTTGTATGCAGACAGTTTGGTGCCAGTAGAGATAACACTCGGTAAATAGTAACACAGAATAGGGAAAGAAACAGCTAATAATCCTCTCAAATATTTTGCCATCATTTTTGATGGTAGGTTTACACTCGTATATTAATAATAAGTATAATTTTTTCCTTACCTATAGTACGACTCCGTGTTTCATGGACAACCCACTTATTAGATGTTAATTGATAAGAGTTATCAATCAGTATCTGGTGAATGCACTTTGTGTAAAACTCAGAATTGTGGTACTTGAGAGAAAAAAAGATTTCTATCATTATATATATATATATATATATATATATATATATATATATATATACATATGAATAAGAACATATATATATATGTGTGTGAAATATATATATATATATATATATATATATATATATATATGCAATTTGTTATAGATATTAGATTATTTTTATATATTTATGTACGGTACTTATTTGAAAGTGATCAATGTCCGTGACAGAGCTAACATATTCAGTTGAATTGGTGTGAGTTTGTGGCCCTGGGTTTCAAGCTTTTGCGATTATATATATATATATATATATATATATATATATTTTAAATCTCTGTGTCGCATTTTCCGTCTTCTGTTAGAACTCTTCCCAGGTATTTAAATTGGCGTCAGTCGGCGATTTTACCTCTTGGTTATGGGCGCTCGGTAGAAGGAAGCAGACTATATATATATATATATATATATATATATATATATATAGTCTGCTTCCTTATACCTTATTCCTTATATATATATATATATAGTCTGCTTCCTTATACCGAGCGCCCATAGCCAAGAGGTAAAATCGCCGACTGACGCCAATTCAGTCGAGTTTCAATCCTGGGTTAAAAAGCAATCGAAGTCTAACCGTACTGATGAGCTGTGATACAGCGAAACAGATCTGTCTGCGGATAATTATATATATATATATATTTGAACGGAAATGTATTTCGTTTTGTTATACACTCTTACTAACGTTACTGACATATGAACGCACATAATTCGTCTATAGTTTAATTACATTGACACATGCATTATTTTCGCATACATACGCTTATATTTAAAATAAACGTCTATTGCTTTTTATTACACGTGGCACACGCATATAAACAGGCAGGGGTTTTTCTCTACATTTCAAAATATTTATCCATTGCTTTATTTCACGTGACACATATTTGATCAATGAAGTCAAACCACAATCATCATACTGTCCTTTTGGATTTTTAGAAAATTTTAAAAAAATATATTAAATTATTCGTCTTTTGAAAATTTCTGATAAAAGATTGTTTAAGTGAAACACTTTTTTTTCCAACCTGTTTTTTTACTTATTCTGTTCATTTTCTTGGATTCCAATCCATATATTCAACTCACATGCAGACACACAGACCAACACACACAAGCACACACAAATATATAAGTATATGAGAAATGTTATTGTATGTGCTGTAATTACGTGCGTTTGAGTGTGCATGCTTTTCTCTCTCTCTCTCTCTCTCTCTCTCTCTCTATATATATATATATATATATATATATATATATATATATATATACATATATATATATATGTATATATATATATATATATATATATATGTATATGTTATATAGAAAAAATTACTAAAAATTGTAAGTTAAAAAATGTTTATATGGACAGTATTTATTTATTTTTATTATTATTATTATATATATATATATATATATATATATATATATATATATATATATATTTGATATTTCAGACCGGCCTCGGCCTTTCATCAGAAACAAATGATCATCAGAAACAAATATATATATATATTTCGTAAAAATTATAGACAAGGTGCTGTGGTTAAATTATATTTATATATATATATATATATATATATATATATATATATATATATATATATGAAATGAATTGTTTGAACATATATATATATGTGTGTGTGTGTGTGTGTGTGTGTGTGTGTGTGTGTGTGTGTGTGTGTGTGTCACTTCATCTGAAGGTTGTGCAATAAAAAGAAGGCATATGTAAGTGTAATAGTGTGTTTGCTTAAAGGGACCTGGAGTTATTTTTCTTTGGAGAGACAAATCCCAGTAGTTGCAAGAACGCGCCTGAAGAGCTTCAGCTCTCATTACAGTTGCGCGTGTTTTTTTTTCGTGACCTCATTTTTTTTTTTTTCTTTTAACTCGTAATGTATCTTGCGTGTTACTCGGGTCGGGGTAGCGAGCCATGCGGTATGTGGTAAGGAGAGCGATAGAACTGGACGAAAAAATTCAAATAAAGCAAGCTTTTTTCTCACCCCACCACCACTTTACTCTTCAACCTGAACCCTTCCTTATCTTCAGTCACCCGTATCTCACCCTGACAGCACACGGACCGGTTTATGTCTCTCTGATTCTTTCGCATACACGCTTGTTTGTTTTGTTCCTGTTGCACATATTGTATTTTTTTTTGTAGTGTTTGTTCTTTGTTGTTGATAGTTTGTTCTGTGTATTCGTAGTCTGTACCTAAATCGGGATGTGCGTTGTGGTGCAGTGGATATCGGCTTGAAACTAGAAATCGGGGAGCCGAGTTCGAATTCCAATCGAATTCCTCGCATTCACTTACGCGCAAATACCCTTGAGAAAGGTATTAATCCGTCACTTCCCTCCAGCTATGGATCAAATAACAGAACAGATTGGGTTCTATAGCCTTGGTCGGGAACCAGTCTACCACAGAAAGCGATGGCAACCTATTGCGGGATAATCTTCTACTCAGTCATCCATGTCTCTTTCAAGACATGATCGCCCAAGCGTGTATCACTTAACTGACTGATTGAGCTGAAACTGCTTTGTCTTAAAATCTATTCAACTAGATATTGTACTAGATAACAAATGTTTGGTTCGCATGTATAATACGCACAATTTATTCAGACATTTGAGCCTAAAAATTAGGGACGCGAATTATAATTTCTTCCACGTGCTGTCCCTTCAGAACGTCTGCGATCACGACTCTCCACGTTCTTCTATCCATTAGCAACGTCTGTCCACTTGCAAGCCCTCAATCCCGCCATCCATTGAAACAAGACGCGAAAATATCCTTGGGAAAGGTATTAATTCGTCTCTTCCCTCCAGTTATGGGTTAAATAACAGGAAATATTGGGTTTTATAGCGTTGGCTGGCGACCAATCTTCTGCAGAAAGTAATGGCAACTTTTTATGGGATAATCTTCTGCCCAGTCATCCATGTCTCATTCAAGACATGATCGCCCAAGCATGTATCACTTTACTGAGTGACTGACCTAAAACTGCTTTGTCTTAAAATCTATTCAACTAAATTTTGTACTGGAGAGCAAATTTTTGGTTCACATGTATAATACGCACATTTATTCAAACTTTTAAATCTAAAAATTAGGGATGCGTATTATAATTTCATGTTCAGTCTCTTCAGGACGTCTGCGATCACGACTCTTCACGATCTCCTATCCATTAGCAACGTCTGTCCAATTGCCAAGCCTTTAATCCCACCATCTATTAAAACAAGACACGCAAATACCCTTGGGAAAGGTATTAATCCGTCTCTTCCACTTCAGCTATGGATCAAATAACAGGACAAATTAGGTTCTATAACCTTGGTTGGCAACCAGTCTACCGCAGAAAGTAATGACAACCTACTACTGGAAAATCTTCAGCCTAGTCAGTCATGTCTCGAAAGAGACATGATCACCCAAATGTGTATCACGTATGGCAAACACTGTGTTTTCTAATTACTATACTTCGTTCATCAGTGCCTTGATTTTCCGGATTTCAATTAACCCATTTTGACCCAGGACAGCATAAAAAACTGTAAAAAAGTAATGGTTATAAATCATTATTTAAATCCATTATTTTATATATATATATATATATATATATATATATATATATATATATATATATATAGGTAGTGAGGACATATTGATTCAATTTATGACAAAAGCTGCTCAAAAATTTAACTTCAGACACATGAAACATTCACAGCAAATTTGACAAAAATACACTTCCATAAACCTACTTAGATGCTTACCAATATTTTCTTGTATTTTGATCTTCGTATGCTGAATAAGAGTTTATTTGTATCATGTTTGTCATATTTCTTTAAAAAAATTACATTTATAGGATATATAGCAATATAAAATTTGCTGTCCTCAAATGAGGACACTGGGTTAATGCATAGGCAAAGCACATCGAAAACATGCTCTATGTCACTTGGAGAAAAACATGCCCCGAACATAATGCGTTTGATACTGCTAATATGATAGAATGTCAAGGCATTGTCCTGTCTGCGCTGTCTGGGAGAAGCAAGCCTTTTTTTCTTAAAATAAAGGATTCTTGAATGTTTCAGTGTTTGTAATCCTATTTTATGCTACTGTACTTGAAATCAGGTCAAAAATAAAAAATTAAAAACTTGGGTTAAAATAGGTTAAATTGTTTCTACTTCAATTTTCTGAATTTAGAAATTGAAATCAAATTACAGATTAAAATCAGTGGAAATAATAACAAGCGAACCTGGGATCAAACGCAGTGGATGTGCACTTAAAAAAGAAAAAAATCCATTCACTTTAAGCAAGGCCACTACGACGCGACGGGTTACTGATTGAAAAAGAACCTGAGAAAAAGAATTTGGAGGAAGAACAATCAAAGAACAGGAATCAGTCAGTCAGTTAAGTGCCATACGTGATACAGGCTTGGGTGATTATGTCTCGAAAGAGACACGAATGACTGAGCAGAAGATTATCCCGCAGTAGGTTGCCATTGCTTTCTGCGGTAGACTGGTTGCTGACCAAGGCTATAGAACGCAATCTGTCCTGTTATTTAACCCATAACTGGAATGAATAGACGGATTAATACCTTTCCCAAGGGTATTTGCGCGTAAGTGAAGGCAATGAATTAAGCTGGAATTCGAACTCGGCTCCCCGATTTACTGTGCTTAAATTCATAAAGTGGAGGTATCTAAGAGGAAAGCTCATCAGAACAATTAGCATGAAAATATTTAGAGAAAAGGCACATAGGATCTACGGTACGGCGGAGATAAAGCGACGGAAAGCAAGATTTCAGGTCAGGACTTATAATATTGCTGATTTGTTGTTGTTGACGAGTCCTCTCCAGCATATTATGTCTCCTTTAATAGCATCAGCCATGGAATATACTTTGATTACACTTTGGTCACGATACGTTGTTGAATATATTATTTTTATCATTCCACCCAAAATAAGGCAATAAAGATCCTAACACAAAAGGGGTTCTTCTTCTATGTGCCCTGTCACTTCAGAACGTAGGTGATCATGGTTCTCCACGTCTCCCTGTCCCTTGTGGCTCTTAGTATGTTTGCTCCTGTTACTCCTGGCAAACCCCGTTCCGTCAACCACCTGATCAGGCCCTGCAAATATGTTATCCGCTGCCTTTCTCTGTCTCTCTTTCCTTCTATCTGGCCAGTCAGTATCAGGTTCTCCAAGCCCTCATTCCTCATTGCGTGTCCCAGAGACTTCAGTTGTCTCTTCCTGATGCTCAGTATTAATTTCCTTTTTGTTGCCGTTTTTTCCAACACCTCATAGTTGCTTGCATGCTCAGTCCACGATATCCGCATCATCCTGCAGAATCACATTTCCGCTGCTTCCAGTTTTGTCCTCATTTTCGATGACATTGTCCAGCATTCACTGCCGTGTTGAAGAACTGACATCACATAGCAATCCAGCACTCTTTTCTTTGTTTCTAGTGAAACTTTCCTGTGTATTAGTACTTTACTCAGCTTCTGGAACGCGTCCTTTGCCATACCAATTCGCCTTCGCATCTCTGTGTTGCATTTTCCATCTCCTGTTAGAACACTTCCTAGGTATTTAAATTTTTGTACTTGCTTGATTCTGGTATCCCCCACCTGTAATTGGACTCACTAAAAAGACAAAATGGGTTACTGAGTGTAAAAGAATAAAAAACAAAAATAGAGAAGCAATTAACAATACTATTGCTAATTCTTTTTTGGATTTTGTCAAAAATTTCAAAGAATATAGCAGGATACCCAGACCATATGTGGCCTCGATATTCTAAGAATGGACGAATATCTTATAAATATGTAAGATAGAATCTGCAGGGAAAAACTTAGTATGACACAAAGAACCAACTTTCTTAGCAGTAGAACTAGCAATTGATTCAATATAATCTTTCTGCTTAATACCAGTGGAAAGTGTTAGCAGAGGAAGGTGCATTGAATCACTCTCTTAGAGGTAACATCAGCTATGCTGACGGATGGCAGAAAGAGGTCTCTATCTGATGATTTTTTAAAAGATAATCATTTCACCCCAAGAAAGCCAGAAATGCCACTGGTGCACAGTGGGTGAAATGAGTGAACAAACAAGGTACAGGCGATGTCGAGGAAATGATAAGAGATGGATGGGAATCAAGTAGATAGCAGATTGCAATTGACATTGAATTTAAACTTTTTTGAGATTGTAGTTATCAGGGAAGCGAGCAAATGAAAGAGTGTTACACAACCGGAAAGTGCGAGAAAAAAAACTGTTAGAGACGAAGAGGAGTAACATTTAACTACTTCGACGGTAAATTATGCCAATCTGGTAGCTTGCGTAAATACATTTAGTCGGGGGACTAGGAACAGTTGCCATGAAAATATTTGTAGAAAAGTCGGAGGGAAGCCACATTACGTCGGTGAGTAAGTGACAGAAAGCTGGCTGCCTAGTCAGAATCGATTATATTACAAATCCTCATCTGAATTTTGTCAAGAACCTCAAGATGAATAGAATGACCACCCGACCAGATATGGAAAAAAAGGTGAGCATCAGCCATGCTGGCAAATGGCAAACATAGGTCTCCCAGATAATAAATGGAGAGGAAACTTGTCCATTATGTATATAAATTCTGGCAAATCGTTCACATTACTAGGGTTACTGTTATGGTGTTATTTCCCTAGTTACAAACAGAGGCTTGTGTCATAATATTGGTGTTTTAACATGAAATTGTTAATTTTGTTTTTAATGTGTCTCTCATTTACATTTTACATATTTAATATTTATTTTGAATGCATGCTTTTAATATATTGGAGTAGATAGATCTATCTTTGGAGTAGATAGATCTATCTTTGGAGTAGGTAGATCTATCAATTGGAGTAGATAGATCGATCTATCGCCCGGTTCACACTCCACCCACGTCTATTGAACAGGTGAAGAGGCTCATCCCTTGTTTCCTGTTTAGGATGCGGTTTCCGGTTTTCTCTTTTCCATTCTTTTCACTCTTTTTTTTTTCAATTGGAGTAGATAGATCGATCTATCGCCCTGTTCACACTCCACCCACGTCTATTGAACAGGTGAAGAGGCTCATCTCTTGTTTCCTGTTTAGGATGCGGTTTCCGGTTTTCTCTTTTCCATTCTTTTTACTCTTTTTTTTTTTTCAATTGGAGTAGATAGATCGATCTATCGCCCGGTTCACACTCCACCCACGTCTATTGAACAGGTGAAGAGGCTCATCCCTTGTTTCCTGTTTAGGATGCGGTTTCCGGTTTTCTCTTTTCCATTCTTTTCACTCTTTTTTTTTTTTCAATTGGAGTAGATAGATCGATCTATCGCCTGGTTCACACTCCACCCGCGTCTATTGAACAGGTGAAGAGGCTCATCCCTTGTTTCCTGTTTAGGATGCGGTTTCCGGTTTTCTCTTTTCCATTCTTTTTACTCTTACGTAGCCTCCTGCGCATCAGTGGCGTTATCGCCTTGCTTGGGGTGATATGATTAAAAAAAAATATATATTATTTTAGAGGAATTTTGAATCTAGTTTGTTATAATGTACTAAATTTCGCTCGAAACTACTGAGAGTCCGACCCGATTGCCTGCCTGCCTGCCTGCCTGCCTGGAGGGAGCCTAGATCGAACTCCAGTTGAATTCGTTGCTTTTATTTACGCGCAAATACCCTTGGGAAAGTATTAATCCGTCTCTTCTCCCTCCAGCTATGGATTAAACAGAAAGACAAACTGGGTTCTATAGCCTTGGTTAGTAACCAGTCTACCGTAGAAATTAATAGAAACCTACTGCGGGAAAATCTTCCGTCCAATCAGTCATGTCTCTTTCGAGACATGATCGCCCAAGCTTGTATCATGTATGGCACTTAACTGACTGACTGACGAAATTTCAGCCATGCGGTTCTTCAGAAAGATACTGAAAATTCCACGGACGAAGTGTGCAAGGAAGAAGGAAGTCTAAAAAAAAAAGAAAAAAAAAACTAAAAAAAACCCACTCCTACTCGAAATTCGGAAAGTTTTCTTTTATGTGTCGTGTTCCTTCAGGACGTAGGCGATGATGTCTCCCCACATCTTCCTCGTCCCTTGTTCTTAATATATGTTGTCCTGTTATTTCTCCCAAAACCTACTCTTGCATCCATTTGTTTAAGCCCATCAAGTATGTCATGTGAGGTTTGCCCTGTTTCTCTTTCTCTCTATCCGCCCCGTGACTTTCAGATTCTCTAAGCCCTTCTTTCTGATTGCGTATCCCAGATACTTCTGCTGTCGCTTCCTGGTGTTATATATAAGTTTCATTTTAGCTTCCATCCTCTCCAAAATCTCGTCGTTATTTACATGTTTGGTCTATGGTATCCTCACCAGCCTTCTGTAGAACCATATTTCTGTTGTTTCGAGTTTTACCTTCATCTTCCAGAAAATTGTCCAGCATTTGCTATCAAATATGAGGACAGACATCAAATAACTCTCCAGTATTCCTTGTTTCCAACGAAATTTTCCTTTTCAGCCGAAATTCCTTAAACGCATAATGAGGAAGGAGGGCTTAGAAAACTTACTCCTCATTGGGTTTGGTTTGATTATTTAGCAGCATATCAACTCCGTATGGGTTAGTTAATGCTGAAATTTTATTTTTTATAAGCTTTGGTATTTCTTTTTTCAAAAAATAGAGTGCTTATATTTTTTTTTACTATGAAAAAGTATTAATTGTAATTTTTTATGATGTATTTTTATATTTTCATATTTTGACTTCATTTTGAAGGTTCACTATTTGCTCATGGGTGGGACCCGAACAGGTTCTACCTCCTTTGGTCATGGTGGACCTGGAAACAACAGCAACTAAGATGTGGTTTCACGCTGCTCAAAAACACCCAATCAGAGGCTTTACTACCGGTTGTAGTTTATAGTCATATTCAGAACGAATGATCACGGGACATATTGAGAGCAAGAGAGATAAGGAAAGGCAGCGAACCTAACAATCTTCTGGGAATGAATGGCGGGGCGGTCTTGGGAGTAAAGAAAGATAAACTGCTAAGAATCATACAAGAGAAGAGGTTGTCGAGAGCCATGATCAAAAAATGATCCTGTGTTTTAGCAATGATATAGAAGAAATATTTCATTTTTGATGTGATTTTGTTTTTGTTATGATAGAGCATAACAGGAAGAGTCTGGTACTTTCTAGAGCAGGAGAAGAAACATACCATTTATCCAGTATTTTTAGCGGTGGATCGTGCATCCGTGTCCTACTTGAGGTCTTGAGTGAACTTGAGTGCTGGTAGACGTTCAAGGCAAGGAGCTTTATTTAGAGTACCACCGTCGATTTTGGATGGAGAACATTTAGGGTTTGCTCGAGGATGAGGTTACCCGCTTGATTCTGAAGGTACTCTATGTTACTCTTCCATTGAGCTGTGAGAGCGAGATCAGATAATAGATGGTAGAAACAGGTCTCTCAGAGGATTTTTAAAAAATAATCATTTCACCCCACGCACAGAAGAAATTCCACTGGTGCATGGGGGTTGAGTGAACAAACAAGGTACAGGGAATGTCGAAGAAATAATAAGAGATGGATGGGAATTAATTAGATAGAAGATTGTAATTGACATTGGATTTAAACATTTTGAGATTGTAGATATCAGGGAAGGTGGCTCCACAAACGGGTAGTGCGAGAAAAGAAACTGTTAGAGTAGAAGATGAGTTACATTTACCTATTTCGACTATTATGCCAATCTGGTA
Organism: Ascarosepion bandense; assembly: GCA_037127315.1. Lineage (NCBI taxonomy): Eukaryota > Metazoa > Mollusca > Cephalopoda > Sepiida > Sepiidae > Ascarosepion > Ascarosepion bandense. Next base: position 2,474,095 of record JBBBDQ010000716.1, read on the forward strand.
GCACACGTAAACACATGTAGTCGGGGAAACGAACAAAAAAATCGTTAGAACAGTTGCCATGAAAATGCTTGTAAAAAAGACGGAGGGATGACACTTTACGTCGGTGAATTAGGGACAAAAAGCCGGTTGCCTAATAAGAATCGATTATATTGCAGATCCTCATTTGAATTTTGTCAAGAACCTCAAGATGAATGGAAGGACCACTCGACCAGATAAGACAAAAAAAAGTTTAGCATCAGCCATACAAAAATAGGTCTCCCAGACTATTAATAGAAAGGAAACGTGTCCATTATGTATATAAATATTGGCAAATCGCTTGTATTATTAGGGTTACTGGTTATGGCGTCATTTCCATAGTTACAAAGTGTCTCCCGTGGTCTAAATTTCAAAGAGGTTTGAAAGAGAAGATATTTCAATGATTTGGAAAGCGATTGCTTCAGTAGAACAATTCTTCAGTCATCGATTTTTTGTAATTTTTGTTTGGAAATGTTAAAGAATCTTAAAAAAAACGATATATTAAATATGTTGAACTGCGAGTTGAGTATGCAGAAACAGATATATTTAGTTTTTTTATTGCTCCCAGTCAGTCCTTTTTTGTCGTGGGGTCGAAAACTTTTCAGCACACCCTCTTAAAAGTATTTGGTTTCAAGAGCATTCAAGTTGAGATTTCAGTTAAAGAAAAAAAAAGACGTTAGACTAAATCATCTATCATTGATAAATATCTGAAGGTTTTCGTGTAAAACGATACCCAAAACTGCAGTAAATTTCATTGTATCAATTGAAACTATTTGAAACCACTGAAGGAGGTAGTGCTTCTCATGACGCATTAGATTGTTAGTGTGCCATTCTGAGTAATTAAATCACCGAAGACAAACAGTAAAGGGAAAAGTTCCCTAAATTAGGTTTCATTTGAATAAAACGAGTTTCTAAAATCGTATATGCTTACGCGTGCTTTAGCTAAATTCGACAGCTTGAAACTTTTAGGGTTTTGCATCATATCCTGCAATTAAATGTGTATTATGTTTAATAGAAGGTGAAGATACAGAGTAAAAGCTTCTCCACTACCCCCCGAAACTCACGAAATCAACATTAAAATTTCTGAATAAAAAAAAATGGTCTGCCGTTTTAGTTTATTTCGAAGTAGCTAAATAATGAAAAGAAGACTGGAGCCCACTCCACAAAAAATATGTGGTACTACAGAAAAATGCTGAGAATACCGTGGGCGGAGCGTGTAAGCAACAATAAACGTATTAAGAAAGCAGAAAAGAACCATCCATAGAATGAGTAAATGACAAATGATGAAGTGAGGCATGGAAAATGTGATACTCACAGAACCTATTGAAGTGCCTGTGTGTTTTTTGTATAGGATTTTCTAATCTAAATTTACTTATGAAGGGTTTTTTTTTCAGTGGGTACGCGTTTTTTATTGTTATCCCCGTTATTTTTGTTTTTAATTTTCTTCAATAGCCGACTTACATCTAGAGAAGGACAGTTTCAAAATAATGTGTCACTTTTTCCATCATGTAAATTGTTCTGATAGCCGACAGTTTCGCTACTGATTTGCACACCGTTTATATCCAATAAATATATAAAGAAACAAAATCAAAATTATTTTTATATTGTATATTGCCTGTATTTAAGATATTCCTACATTAATTTCAGACATTTTAGAAGAAATCGCTTCTTTTAATTTAGAAATTGCATTTAGTCTGAACCTGCAAACAAGATCTTTCAGTAGACCTTCACAGAAAAATTCTGGTGATTATGATGGTCAATCAATTGTTCCACGTCATACAATCAACCTCAGTTGGAAAAAGCCTTATTTTGCTGGATCCTATATATATATATATATATATATATATATATATATATAAGAATAAATATAACTTAGAGCCAAGAGACCTACCTAGGTTTCACCTAACGGATCGTCAGGGCTCTAAGTTAGATTTATTTTTATTTGTTTGCTCTACTTTTGTATTGAGCGCTTTAGTATTAGGGTTCTCGTCTCGGGATTTTTTTCTTTTCAACGAGTAATTGGACGTATATTCAAGTACTTAGTTTGTTTCTTTTTTTATTTCCCCTTTTTTTCCCCTCCGCGTTTATATTCGGTGGGTTTTTCGAGACGGATTGAAATATATTATAACAATTATTATTATTATTGTTATTATTATAATATATATATATATATATATATATATATATATATATATATATATATATAGGTATATTAAGCCGATGAGAGAAATTCGAAACGAAATAATACTACTACTAATAATAACAACATTAATAATAGTAATAATTTTATATTATTCGGCCAGCAAACAATAAAAACACGAGAAAATGTTAAAAATTGGAATTTTCGATTCAACCTGTACCTTTTCTAAACGAATATATATATATATATATATATATATATATATATATATATATATATACCATGAATTAAATATACATATGAGGCTGCACATAGTATTATTAATCATGTGTTAATAAAACAGTGCTCAATGTATGACTAGAGCTATATTATATATATATTAATAAATATACATATTGTCCTATTTCGATGGCACGACTCGGAAGTTTCATGTCTTATGCAATCATCAGGTGCATATTTCAAACTGACAGTTTAATAGATTTAATTTAAGTTCACTGCATGTTCATAGGAATTAAATCTTATAAAGTTACGTTTTTTTTAATAATAAGATAAAAATTTAAATACTCTAAGATTGCATGTAGATAAAAATTTAAATTTAAATTTAAGATTAAAATTAAAAATAATAAAATTGTTAAAATGCAGGGAGAAGAAATCAAATTCTAAAACGTAAAAAAAATTAATATTCAAATATTGCATGGAGATAAAAAACTAAAATTTTAAACTTTTGAATAAAAATAATAATTAAAAATAACATTTAAAATTAAAATTAATAAATAAACAATGCAGGGAGCAAAAATTAAATAGACGTAATTCATTATTGTTAAAAATAATATTTTCGGGGTAAAGAAAGAAAGAAAGAAAGAAAGCAAGAAAGAAAGCAAGAAAGAAAGAAAGAAAGAAAGAAAGAAAGAAAGAAACGTGAAAAGTAAGGATGAAAGAGGGCAAGAAAGGGGCAAACGTATAGCGGGATCTATATCAATTTGGGTATAAATATTTAACTAAGTATTTTTTTTGTTACGAGAACATGTTGTCATTAAATTACTTTTTTGTGAAGTAAATTAGGATTATTAATATGGTTTAATATAACAAGTTTTAATCCTAATTTACTTAACAAAATAGTAATTTAATGACCACATGCTGTCACAGAAAAAATATTTATTTAAATTCTTAGATCCAGATTGATATACATAATGTTTCATATTGTTGTTTTCTATAAGTGTTTTGTCTTTTTCATTACTGTCAAGAAAACAAACACTGCGATTAAACTTTTATTAATTTGCTTGTTTATGAACAGAAAGTGTGAAAATATTAAACAAAATGATTTTACACACACTAGGTCTTACAAGCAGACATATATATATATATATATATATATATATATATATATATATATATATATTAGAAAAGGAAATACGGTTGTTCCAACGAGAGAAAATGGTATAGAACAAAAAGTGTGAAAGGCCGTGAACGTTTTATTTAAAGTGTATATTTATTATTGTTTAAAAATATTATACATGTTACGATGTTTTAAGTGTCCATAATGATACAAATATTATTATGGACACTTAAAAAATCCTAACATGTATAATATTTTTAAACAACAATAAATATACACTTTAAATAAAACGTTCACGGCCTCTCACTTTTTATATATATATATATATATATATATATATATATATATATATATATATATATATATATATATAGGCAACAATCCCTTTTTTATACAACTTCAATGAAGACGGCGGCCAAGACAATTTATATTTCCTCCTTTCTCAGAAGTGAGTACTTTTAAGACCCAGTGTGTGTAAAACTCTTCTTTTTTTTTTTTTTAAATATTTACATACTTTCTGTTCAAAAAGAGCAAATCAATAAAAGTTTAATGGAAGTGGTTTGTTTTATTGACTTTAATGAAAAAGAGAAAACACCTATAGACAACAACAATATCTATATAGTTTTAAGGTGTGCTATATTTATTGAATAAAGTGCTAAATATCAGAGATAGAGCGTATGTAAATATGAAAGAGTGAACATTGAAATCAACACTGAAGGGCGACAGACTGTTTCATGCTAAGCACAATCATCAGGCCACCCACACACACACACACACACACACACACACACACACACACATATATATATAAATATACTGTCATAGTCGTGCCTTAAATGTACAATAATATGTATATTTATTAATATCTCCCTCTCCCTCTCTCTCTCCAGACAGACAGCCAGACAGACAGACAGACAGATAGATAGATAGATAGATAGATAGATAGATAGATAGAAATCAATATTCTTGTAGAAATACACGCTCATATGTAAATATTCAACTGGTGTTAATAAAACATTGCTTAATGTAATGGAAAAGAGCTATTAAGTATATCTTAATAAATATACATTCGTCAATAGCACGACTCGGAATTTTATACTCGAGGCATTCATCAGGTGCATATGAAACTCCAAATCGGGGTTATAGATGTAAGACAATATATATATATATATATATATTTGACAATATTATATATATATTTATTGACAATTTATATATATATATATATATAATAATAATAATAATAATAATAATAATAATTATTAAACCGACTCTGCGTGTATTCTAATCTCAAAATTTTATAGACTATGAATGACCAGCAGAATCTAAATCCGTTATTGCCCTCGGCTATAAAGCTTTGGGCAAAGAGGGGGAAAAAAAGAAAACTGCGTGGGACCGACAATACATACGGTTCCTCCCAGTAAAAAGAAAAAAAACCCTCTAACGGAACAAACAACCAGAAAAGAAAAGTGCTCGATACACACAACCGAAAAGTATTTAACTAGAAGGCAGTAACGCAGAGCAAACACACTAACAAAATAGCAAGATCGCCAAGACCGACCGCGGTTTCGCACAACGGCTCGTCAGGCCCTGACGAGCCGTTGTGCGAAACCGCGGTCGGTCTTGGCGATCTTGCTATTTTGTTAGTATATATATATATATATATATATTAACATACGGACCCTCTAGTAATCATCCCGTCTATGCACCAGGTGATATATATATATATATATATATATATATATATATATACACTCTAGAAAAAATTTAGATATTCTAGAATTTCATGGGTAATAGGTATTTCGCAGCCAAATCTGCTGCTCGTCAGAACCAAATGACACAAGAGTTAATATTCAAAATAATCCAGAAAAGAATCACATCCAGACACTCACGTGCCCATAACTATTTATCTGCGAAATACCTATTACCCATGAAATTGTAGAATATCTAAAATTCTTTCTAGCATATATATATATATATATATATATATATATATAGAGAGAGAGAGAGAGAGAGAGAGAGAGATAGTGTGAGTGTGTATGTGTGTGTGGTTGTATATGTGTGTGTATTTTAAATTTATGCGATATTTCCAATGCCATCACTACATCCTAATGCTAAGCTGTATTTTTCTCTTTCGGCAGCAACCCTTTTTTTTCAAGCATCTTTCATTAAATATGGCCTATAAGCAAGATTTGAATATTTCAAAAATGAATTACTACCTAACTCTCAAATCATGCGGAGGAAAACACCACAAAAGACATAAACACCTCTGAAAATGGCTATAGAAGTGGCTGAAAATCATTGTGATAATAAAAAATATGGACAACTTATATATTCCTTAACTCTTATAAAACGAAAAAATGTTAAGATGCTAGAAAAAACTTAACAGAAAAATTATTATTCTCTCTAGTTAACCGGATTTAATGATATATATATGTGTATGTGTGTGTGTGCGTGTCTCTCTCTCTCTCCCTCCCTCTCTCTCTCTCTCTCTCTCTATATATATATATATATATATATATAATTACTGCGTTATTATGACCATCACTTTGCGATGTTTGATGTATCTGTTTGGTTTAGACGAAATGCTGCGTTTATTTGCACATGTACGAGGTGGTGCTTTGTGTTACAGAGGATATCGACTCGGAATGACAAATCGGGGTGCCGAGTTCGAATTCCAGTTGAATTCTTTGCATTCACTTACGCACAAATACCCTTGGGAAAGGTATTATTCCGTCTCTTCCCTCCAGTTATGGATTAAATAATAGGACAGTTTGGGTTCTATAATCTTTACTAGCAACCAGTCTACCGCAGAAAGCAATAGCAACCTACTGAGTGATAATCTTCTGCCCAGTCAGTCATGTCTCTTTCGAGACATGATCGCCCAAAGCGTGTATCACGTATGGCACTTAACTGACTGACGAGGGGATGCTTAAAATTTTCCGAGTAGCAACGTTTCCTCTCCCCCGACTAAATGGATTTGTGAAAACGGATTGACTCAAGAAGAGTTTTTGAATGTAAAAAAAAATGCTTGGTTTGCCTCTGCGTATACAAGTGTTAGTTTGTGCATAGGTGTGTGTGTGTGTGTGTGTGTGTGTGTGTGTGTGTGTGTGTGTGTGTGTCTGTGTGTGTGCATGAGTTTGAATGTGAGCGGGCGTCTATCTTTCTGTACTGCAATATCTGTCATGCGCAAAACACTCACAACAGCCAAACAATTTCGCTGAGTTGCCTCCCTTAGACTATTCTTTTTTTTTTTCGAGCGAGACAGAAATTAACTATTCTAAATTACAAATGAATCTAACTAAATTACTAATAATACTACTAGTACTACTATACGCATATATTCAAGCAAAATCACGCACATACAATCATACACATATATACAAGCAAACATAACCGCACAGACACACGTACATACGCAAGAACTTCGAAACAACACAAAAAGTTATGAGTAATCCAATATTTCAAAAAAACAATTTTTTTTTTTTTTTTTTGCGTAGGCAATTCCTTACAGTTCTATATATAAGTTTGTGAATGTTGTCTAGCTAAATGGATCAATAGATCGTCAGTGGCGAATTCAAACTTCGAAGAAAAGTTAATTTTTTTTTATATGTTAATTTTTTCAGCCATAAAATATCTGGCATCAAATTAACAAAGACTGATGACATTTTTGTCTATATCTAAAATATTTTAAACTACAATTTTAGGAACTTAAATAAATTGGGAAATTTCTGTTTTCACCTGAATAAAAAAGAAACTTTTCGCAAAACGACCACAATATGTTGTTTTTTTTTTTTAATTTTTTTTAAAATTTTTTTTATTTAATGGCATATCAACTCCTTATGGGTCATTTAATGTCGAAATTTATTTTTTGGGGGAGGAGTTGCATTATTTTGTTTGTTTTTTTTATAAAAAGTTATTGCTGGTAATATTTTTTTCAGTTAAATGCCATACGTGATATACGCTTTGGCAATCATGTCTCGAAAGATGCATGACTGACTGGGCAGGCAGAATATTTTCCCGCAGTAGGTTACTTTCGGCGGTAGACTGGTTGCCAGCCAAGGCTATAGAACCTGATCTGTCCAGCTATTTAACTCATAGCTGGAGCGAGAAGAGGCGGGTTAATACTTATTCCAAAGGTATTTGCGTGTAAGTGAAAGCAACGAATTCAACTGGAATTCGAACTCGGATCTCTGAGTTACAGTACTGTATTGCTGATAATATTTATTTCTTTATTTATTTTATATTTTTTCCAAAAATTTATTGCTGGCAATTTTTTTTCTATGAAAATATATTACAGGTATTTTTACACATTCATATTGTTTTTTTTTAATCATATCACCAAAATCAAGGCATTTTATTGCCACTGTTTTGCAGAGGGTTACATAGGAGGAAAGTTATGAGAAAGAGCGACAGGTTATAGGGTGTGTCAGGAAGTGGGTAAGAGAAGGATGAGAATACTGATGAGAGTGGAGTGGACGGAGAAAGGAACATGAGAGAGAGAGAGAGAGAGAGAGTGAGAGAGAGAGGATGTAGGTTAGTAAGATAGGAGATGACTATTGACTTTACATTAAAATTCTTGAAGATTATAGCTATCAGGAAAGTAAGTAAATGGACGGTAATTCCACAGGCGGGAAGTGCGAGAAAAGAAGCTGTTGGAGTAGAATTTGCGTTTACAATTTATTGGTTTCACAGTAAAAGTTTGCTAATCTTGTGACACGAGTCAATATATATATAGGGGGCACCAGTGAGCTAAGTTCATCGGAGCAGAAGCCGTGAATGTATTTGTAGAAGAGACACATAGAAGCCACATTGCGCCGGTGAAAAAGTGACTGTATCTGAGCTGCCAAGTCGGGAACTATCACATTACAGATTCTCCGTTGGATTTTGTCAAGTACACCTAGATGGACAGCGGGAGCACCCTATTTACCCATGACTTGGACCCTAACAGTTTCTGTCGACAAAATCTAGTTGAAAACCTAACAGAAGTTTTCATTTGTTAATATATACGTGTTGTAAGATAAAATCCTTGCATTTGTTTGGCTAAAGTCAATGAGAGGACGAAAAACATCGTCTAAGATAAGTTTTTCTTTTCCCTTTATTCATATTATCCTTTTATAGATTTTTAATTTGGTTATTGCTTCAAACGTTATTACTCAAATTTGAATAAGGACTTGTACTTTCCTTAAAAAATATAGAGAATTGTTGAACTGTAAGCCTCTCTGTAACCGAGCTGTAAAGCACGTAGAATCAAACGATGATATCTCCTAAAAACGCTAGGGTGTAGGTTCGATTTTTACAAGATAAGATGTTTTCTTTAGGCAGGCCAGTAGATTATCAATAAAGATACAATCAAAATTAGTTACAACAACATTGATAACATGTAAATAATACTAATTAAGCAAAATAAAACATACTCAACAGAACAAATAACACCCAGCAAAATTACACCATGAAATATAATTGCAAGAATAAACAAAAATGCCTACATTATAATAAATGTTTACCTAATGACTTAATATACAAAGCTACCGTAACTAATAATATCAATACAAGCGAAAAAATTATATGTGTGCTACAGAAAAACACCATTAAATAAATTAAAACCACAAAATGTCCTTTGTAAGAAAAATACACAAACAATAAAAGTATTAAAATACATGTGGATCCAAAAAGAAAGCAATACCCTAATAGAATCAAATAGGAAATTATTTAAAATGACTGTCCCATAAAGTATTAACAGCAAAAACTGTAAACGATGCTTAGAGTAAAAATAGTAATGATATGCATACTGATCTTAACTACTGCTAACAGGTTCTTTATCATTTAGACTAGTTAAAGAAAAATGTTCGATTAATTCATGTTGTGTATATTGTTTTCTTTCAGAGGTGACTTTATTTTGTATTCAGGACTAGTCAATTGTACTTATACTAATTGCATACTTAATAATCTTTTTTTTTTTTAACTGGGACGTTAGTATCCCTGTAGGTAAAAGAAATTTAAACCTACAAAGGGCAGAAGAACTCTCAAGGAGTCAACGGCCAGCTAACTAGAGGTGGTGTCTCAATAAATCACTGTGGAGAAGGCAACGGGATACCACTCCACTATCTACCCCCGGCTCAATCATGGTTATTCACGACAAATGTATGAAAAAATAGTAATAATTAACTTAAAAAACAAAATAAGCCTTTAAAACATGAAACTGAAATAAAGTGTTGGAATATGAATAAATACTCATTTTGTCATCTAAGTACGAATCAAAAGAAGAACAAATAAATAAATAAATAGAATAGAATAAAAGATTTTAAAATAAATATGATATGTCCCGAAAAAGGAATATACATCTGATTCGAGGTAGCTAAACGGTGTAGCAAATGTAACCGGGTAGGACAATCTAGCATGTAGACATAATGGACGGTGCTCGTCTTATGCAGTATCCTGGGACGTAGGCGTAGTCAATAGACGTAGACCAATAGTTGTAGACCTGTGAACGTAGACCTCTAGTCGTAGACCAATAGACCTATGAACGTAGACCTCTGGTCGAAGACCTGTAGACATCTCTGCGTCTTCACCTTCGCCTGTATTTATGGCTGACACCAGCCAATCGCATTACAGTGACGGAGAACCAAGGTGTATGCATATTCATTACATCAAAATATATAAAATATAATATACATGTTTCGGATGGTAAATTGCGACGATTTTATATATTTAATTTCACGAATGCGCGTTGTTTGTTTTTAATTTTGTCGATTGCAAAACTCATTTTGGAAAACTGTCTCGGAAAAATTCCCTCTCATAGTACTGATAAAAAAAAAGAACTCCCGAATTTGTTTGTGTGGGCTTCAGACACAACACGGGGTGTCTTGAGGAGGTAGTGCTGTCCTAGGTGAAGGTGGCTGCTCGAGGACTCTATGTCTGACAACAGGAGTCTGCACAATGCTACACAAGCAGGAGAAACTAGTCATGGGTGTCACAATTTCTGCGACCCCTTATCAAATTCCCCAGACTGGAAGCCCTTTGATTATTAGGTGTGGGGCACAATTGAACGAGAGACTAAAAAAAAAAAAACTCCTTGTAATACCGAAGATAAACTCAATGCAAGGATCATGGCAGAATTCCCCACCTTAAACAAAAAGGCCACCCAGAAGAGCTGCAGAAGATTTCGAAATCGTCTAGAGCAGTGCTACTCAAAGTGTGGTACGCGTACCGTCGCCGGTACGCGATCCATTGTCTACCGGTTCGTGGAGATTTTCCAGAAAAGAAAGAAACAATAGTAATTCTCTATGCCACGAGAGACTGCCAGGATATTTGACTCGTTTTCGTTTTTACTTTTTTTTTTACATTTTCATTTTAGTTTTATATTATTATGGCTACATTGCTCATTTACTCACTCATGTTAAAAGTTATTGCTA
>JBBBDQ010000716.1:2490000-2605000 GCA_037127315.1 Ascarosepion bandense
CTCGTAAAATTACTCGTAGATATCCACTGCACCACAACGCACAACTGTGTGCTGGTCTAATTTATTTCGGACCAAAGACTATATATATATATATATATATATATATATATATACACTAGGCTCAGTTGTAGGCTCTGACGATTGCGTTTTGCCTGAATATGACTGTCGCCACTCGGCGTTGCTTTTAATGGAGACCCGTTTCCGAATTTTAGAAAAATGCACATAGATGTTTTTGGTGAATTGACCGGCTTTCAGAAATAACTCAATTTTTTGTGCAAAATCCGGCTGCTATTATTTGAAATTTTATAATCGTCTATATTAACCAATCAGCGAATGAGATGCACAGTTTCGTTTGAATTAACAGACAGTAATTTTATCGTTTCAACTTTAGAATCCGATCAACAATATTTTCTTTCCTTAAAAGGAATATTTAAGTTTGGAAAATATTTATTAGCCAAGAAACTTAAGATTAAAAATCTACTTTTTTAAAAATAATTCGAAGCCTATTAAATTTAAAAAAATATGAAGCAATTTTTTTTGTTAAGTAGTGTTTCAGTTATCTTTTGAACAGTGTTGTTTTTTCGATGGTTTGTTATGCAAATTCATACACAATTTCGCATATTTATTCATATTTTCTAACCGAAAACTCATGTATTGACCGGCGAATTCCTGTATGCAATATTACAAAATATATGTTTAGCAACACTGACACATAAAAGACAATATGTAATATAACAATCTAGGCCCACCCGAGGAAGTGAGGAAGCGGGGGCGTTTTCCGGCCGTTGAAAGGAACGGATGGTTGTTTGACCTTATTTCCGGCAGTAGCGGAAATGGCTACAAGAGGCAGACAGAACAGGTGTCTCTGAGAATTACGTAGGCGTCGCGTGGGCGTCGCGTGATCAAGGCAAAGCCGGAAGAAACAAGTCCTGGTTTTGGAAGATATATAAAGACTGCGAAAACACGGATTCGCGAGTCAGACAGACCAGTCTAGTCAGGGAGTCAGACAGACGAGTCTGAGCAGAACCACAGAACACGAAGGAAGGCAGTTCACAGCTGCCCCCAATAGCATGCTGCTATTGTGGGGTACGCAATCCGTCAACCCTTAGAAGAGCGCTCTCTCACTCTCTGTTCACTAGGCCACACGGTCCATCGTTCATCAATAAAAATATAAGTCATATATTTTTATATATACCCGTGTTTGTCTGTTTATTGATATACAACAAATATACATGTTCACCTGCTATTATGCAGTTGCAACATCTTTCCTGCCCACTTATCAGGTCAATTGCTACTACAATTTATCCACACACATAGAACAACGTAAACCGGTATCAAATATATCTGCACACCCACACATTTTTCTAACACAACACAATTCATTCAACACTTGCAATATGCTTCCTGCCTTTTGTTCGAAAACTGCAACTTCATAAAAAGAGTGAAACAATGCAAGCATGTGTCACATACACATGTACATTCTTTAAAAATAATTTCACCCTAAGCAAAGTGGGACTGCCACTAGTTCGCTTGGGTTTACAGTAAGACAAAAGACGGGATACAGGGAGTATTGAGGTAAGAATAAAAGATGAACGTGATTTAAGAAGATAGTAACTGATAATTGACATTGCGTTGAAATTTTTAGCGATTGTAGATATCAAGGAATCAGGTAAACGGAAGGGAGTTCTACAGGCGGGAAGTGCGAGAAAAATACTTTTAGAGTAGAAGTGGCAGTTACGTTTAACCGTTTCAACGGTGAAATGGTGGGACCTAGATGCCATTCTAGTAACTGTTTCAACGTCAATCAGTCAGTTAAGTGTCATACGTGATACACGCTTGTGAGATTATGTCTCTTTAGAGACATGACCGACTGGGAAGAAGATTATCCCGCAGTAGGTTGCCATTACTTTCTGCGGTAGACATGTTGCCAGCTAAGTCTACAGAACCCAATCTGCTTTGTTATTTAACCCATAACTAGAGGGAAGAGACGGATTAATGCCTTTCCCAAGAGTATTTGTGCGTAAATGTATGCAAGGAATTCAACTGGAATTCGAACTCGGCTTCCCGATTTATCGTTCCAAGCCGATATCCACTGCACCACAACAATCTAGTAATACACTTAAATTCATGTGGTCGGGACACTAGGGAAAAAAGGCTCTCCAGAGATGTTGCCATGAAAATGTTTGTAGAAAAGACAGAGAGAAGCCACACCACATCGGTGAGAAAGTGACTGAAACCGACATGCTAAGTTAGAGTCGATTACATTGTTGATCCTTCTTTGGATTTTGTCAAGAACCTCAAGATGAATAGCAGGAGCACCCGATTAGATATGAAAACAGTATTCAATAGGCATAGTACCGATTTCCGTTTAACATACAATACCTGCCATATTTATTAGGCCACTTCAGTTTTTTTTTAAATGATGTATTTGATACTATTTTTTAGTATTTATTGCCAAGTGGATAGTTCTAAATGAAAATAGTTCTTTTGTTATTATTACTTTGCAAAATTTTACAAGGCATCCAGGAAGCCTTTGCTTTGGCCAGCCAATAAGAAGCAGAGATTAGCATGGGGAAGAGAGCACAAAAACTGGACACCGGAACAGTTCATTTGATATACACGTTACTGTGCAGTATTAACAAAGGAATCATTCTATTTGCATTTAGAATGATCCACTTGGCAATAAATACTAAAATAGTATGAAATACATCGTTTTTTTAAACTGGGGTGGCATTAAAATTATGGCCTTTAGTATATATATATATATATATATATATATATATATATATATATATACTCCCGGCTATAATTATTAGGCCACCCCTGTTTTTAAAACAAATTATGTATTTAATACTATTTTTAGTATTTATCGCCAAGTGGATAATTTTAAATGAAAATAGAATGGTTCGTTTGTCATTATTACTTTGCAAAATTTTACAAGGCATCCAGGAAGCTTTGCTTTGGTCAGCCAATAAGAAGAAGAGATTAGCATGGGGAAGAGAGCACAAAAACTGGACACCAGAACAGTTCATTTAATGCACATGCAGCATTAGCAAAAAGCCCTTCTATTTTCATTTAGAATTATTCACTTAGCAATAAATACTAAAAATAGGATGAAATACATCATTTATTTATTTTTTTAAATGAGGTGGCCTAATAATTGTGGCCGGTAGTGTATATTTACACCCTTCATTCGATTTTGCTTTTGAAAAACAAATACAGCTTAAATATTTTGTGTGAATGTGTTAGCTAAGCATCCCTATAATTCTTTTCTTTCAATTGGAAATATTATTCGAATAAATATATAAATAAATAAATAACAACAATATAGACGATTATAAAATTTCAAATAATAGCAGTCGGATTTTGCACAATTGTGAGTTCGATATCTAGCTACAGCAGTGGGAAACAAAATAACTTTGAGAGTTGAATTAAAGGGAGATAACGAATACCTCAGAAAGTGCATGGCTTATGGAACGAAATCACTATACATAAGTTAATTGAAATAAAATGTTCGGCTCAAAATTCTAATCACCTGAATCGTAGAGGGGTCGAAACGTCATGAATATGGCAATAAAAATGGCAACAACAGCTCGAACAATATTAATAATTCCTCATCTCAGAAATATAGACAATATTAGATAAATAAGTATCGCTTATTCCGACACACACACACACACACACACACACACACACACAAATTTATTTTTATTTAAGATTAATTTAATTTACATTACGACACGGAAATTTCTATGTTTAGAGATTTTACCTCGTCATCAGGCAATATTAGCTCATTGTTGTGGAAATGATTTTCATTTGAATGTAAGAAAAATACGTTTGTTATTTAGGGATGTGGGAAGAGAGAAACATTTACGTGTATGTTTAATTTCACTAATCAGAATGCTGTTCAACTTTTAAAATTTGAAAACATAGGTTATATTTTTGGGGAATACAGGATATTTTCTTTGAATTTTAACTGGAAAAGTGTCAGTCGATTGAGCCATCATCTAGACCGCATTTTTTATCGTTGATATATCCATTATTGTTACAAGATAATTGTCTTAGTTTTCTCTCTATTCCACCATTTTATAAAACAGGAAAAAAAAAATGAAAGAAAGAAAACATTTTGAATTTTTGTTCTGACTTAAAGGGACAATTGAGTGTAATTATACTATTTTCATTATTTTCTGTCCAGAATATATTATATTCCAATTTTTTATAAACACTTAATTTGTAAAAAAATTAATATCTATATAATTATATATCATAATACAAAACAAATTATAGGATATATGTACGTTAATGGATATTCTTTCTTTTTGACTTCATTCTAAGGAGAACATTTTGCAATGTTTGAATATGACATTTATTTCATTACGTTTATTTAATATTTATTTATTCTTAAGAATTTTAAAAATAAAAAAAACAAATTTAATTATAATTATATTATGCTCTACGATATATGTTGTATTGAAAACTTTTTTAAAAAGTAAATGCCGGAGAACTCGGAATTCTAAGACTGTTGGTTCTCTTCACACACACACACACACACACACACACACACACACACACACACCATATATATATATATATATATATATATATATATATATATAGACTAAACAATTGGAGTAGATAGACTAAACTATCGCCCGGTTCACACTCCACCCACGTCTATTGAACTGGTGAAGAGGCTCATCCCTTGTTTCCTGTTTAGGATGCGGTTTCCGGCTTTCTCTTTTCCAATCTTTTTACCCTTACCTAGCCCTCTGCGCATCAGTGGCGTTATCGCCTTGCTTGGGGTGATATGATAAAATATATATATATATACATATATATATATATATATATATATATATATATATATATAAATGCAGATTTCTATCAAAACGACAGACAAGATATTTTTATTAAGGTCTTTATATTATTTTTCATGTGTCCTTATGATTTTTTTCTTTTCAGAACTCAAATTATATAAGAATTGTCCAAATGTTTTGTATTTTTGAGCGTTTTTAGCTATACTGTTATCCATTGTTTAGATTAAGTTTTGCTTAAATTCTAAATAAATATATGTAAAGTTTATGCATATAGAGTTATGTGTATGAATACGGTAAGTATATTGTATTATAGATCCTGGTAGATCTCCTTGTGTGGTTACATGAGATCGGATGGAACTGTTGTAGGAAAGATGCAATGTCAATCTTCTTGTCAATTTTATGGTGGTGCGGCCGATGTAATTGTTTACAAATTTGGAAAGTTGAGGAACACAGTTCTTCAAGGGACATATAAATTCGTAAACGACGCTGGTTCTCTGCAGTTTAGATTTTGCAGGTGAATTATAATTATTGACGAAGAGATCGGCAGTTTTGAACTTTTTTGTTGCAGATAATTAATTTAATTTTCATGTTTCAGTTAATCGTTGTTGCGTAATTTTTGAATGATGTTGCGAAGTGAAGATTCGTCCGAATTTGTTTTTTTGTAGAAAATAATAATGTTATTGTTTTTGTCCCCGTCGTTCGATAGATATGTTCAATAGGTTGATATGTTCATTTTAGCTGACAACAAAAAAGAAAATTGATAATTAAATGCACAATATATATATATATATATATATATATATGTGTGTGTGTGTGTGTGTGTGTGTGTGTGTGTGTGTGTGTTATGTCTTGAAGGCTGTCACAATGCGGTGAATAAAATAAAGGAAGGTCGGGAGGTGTTTATATGACCTATTTATTATTACATTGATATTTCGAGACTATAATCTCATCATCAGAATGGCAGAGAAATCCTCAGAATGTCCGTGCTTTTTAGCGGCCCATCTATGAATGCCTGGCTTTATCCAGTGCTGCTGTACGTGTGTGCGTGTATGTATGTGTTCGTGCGTGTGTGTGTGTGTGCAAGCGTGTATCTGTGTGTGTTCTAGTTGGTATTTTTTATGGTCTAATGGTGTGTGTGTGTGTGTGCGTGCGTGTATGTGTGTGTGTGTGTGTGTGTGTGTGTGTAAGTGAGTGTGTATGTGTGTGTGTTCAAGTTCGGGTTTTATTGGTCTGATGGAATCAGTTCGTAGGATCTGGGAGTTAAAGTGACTTTGACCGGTCTTCAAGACATAACACATAGAACTATTTTACGCAATGCTTCAAGCAAATTACAGAACAATTATATATATATATATATATATATATATATATATATATATATATATATATATATATCCGAGTGAATAAGGAACGAAGAAAAATTTTTACAACGTCCAGAACATTAATTTAAAACAGTGCTCAATATATGATATAGAGCTGTGAATATTTATTATAAATTATATTTTAGAACATAGACACATCGTTTATATAAAATATATATAAAAATTTGTACGTAAATATAATTTATAATTAATATATATATATATATATATATATATATATATATAAATGCAAACTCATCACTATACTTGTTTCGAAAACCCTCCGCGTATATACGCGGAAGGAAAAAATGGTTGTAAAAAAAGAAAGAGATAAGCACATGAACATCAGCCAAAGCGATTTGGACCGAGCCAGTACGTAGCCCAAAGAAAAAACCTGAGACGAGTAATCAATAACAAAAAAGCGCTCAATACGTAAGCAGAGCAGAATAAGTAAATTAACCTAGTGAGCCAACAAACTTACCAAGGTTTCTCCTGAATGGATCTTCAGGGAATGTTGGTTAATTTACTTATATATATATATATATATATATATATATATATATAGAGAGAGAGAGAGAGAGAGAGAGAGGGGGGGAAAGATAAGGTTTTCTTCGATGAAAATTATTCTTCTGCCGTATCCATAGAATGACCGCTCAAATTTTTTGTGTAGCATGCATGCCATTTCAAGATGAGGCCCTCCAAGACTTCCTTTACCTTGTTTGATTCCCTGCTATCTTTCCTTGTTCGTGTTCTGCGATCCGTTTACACAGACTTCTACAAATTTTGCCTCAATATTTCCTGCAAGCGTTAGATTTTCTATCTATTGTGAAGTAATGTTTTGATACTTGCCCTATTTGTTTAGCTTATCATCTTTTACTGCACCATCAAAATTTAATCATCCAAATATATATCCCCCAGGTTCTAGTCATTGAATCTAGGGTCAACTTTATCCCGCTACCTAGTTTATATATTAAGATCTGTCAGTGTGTTCTACAGTGTGTCCTAGATAACACGGATTGTGCTTGCTACGTTCATTCGGGGATGTGTGACGTTTTCACAATGTTACGATAGTGTTGCGAAACTCCGGAGATTGAAAAATCGTCACTTGTCAAATAATAACTTCTTTTATATGCCGTGTGCCTTCAGGATGTCGACGACCATGGCTCTCCATAATTTCCTGTTCTCTGTAGCTCTTAATAACTTTTGTCTTTTTGTCATCTCTCCCAGAACCTGCTCCGCCAACCATTCCCACAAATTCACCAGGTTGGTTAAGCAAGACCTTCCTCAAACCTTCTTGTCTTCAATCTATCACGTGAGTATAAAATTTTCCATGCCTCCTTTCCTCATTATATGCTCCAGAAATTTCAAATTTCCTCTTCTTCTTGATGCTAAGTATATCTGTCATTTTTGTTTCCATAATCTCGTTGCTGCTAAAATTTCTTCTTCATCTTTGAGAAGATTGTCTAGCATTCGCTGCCATACAGGAGGACAGATATCACAGTCCCCTATTAATTAGCAGGTACTCATTGTAGGTAGTTGTTTATAGTACTCGGGTGGTCCCCAATTCAAGTACTGACCCGGCTTGATTCTGCTTAACTTTTTCAGCATAATTTGACCGGAGGCTTTCAGTAATGAGGAAGGATTTGTTCTGAATCTATTGTCTTATCTACGAGAGAAAATTCATAAAGTTTATCTTGTACAGTAAGATAGACTGGTGTCGGGTTTAATATTCTCCTAACGACTGATCTTTACTCCTTCACCTCTCGACTCGGCACCTCAGAGACTTACACCGAATAATAACTGATGCCACAATGTTCAAACGCAGCTACATTTTCAATTCTTCCTCATGATTCATATTCTATGAAGATGCTACGCGGACAAGACTACCATATTGGAGCAAATAATAAAGACATACTCCTAACCATGAGACACACCTTTTTAACAGCAGTGAATTAGAAATAAACTGCAAGAAAAACCGAATGCATGGTCATCAGTAAAAAGGGCAGCCCAATATGCCAAATGCAGGTCGGGGATTCTAGAATCAAGCAGGCACAAAAATTTAAATACCTGGGAAGTGTTATAGTAGAAGACGGAAAGTGCGACACAGAAATCCGAATTGGCATGGCGAAGGAAGAATTCCAGATGTTGAGTAAAGTATTTAGAAACAGGACTATTTTGCTTGATGCAAGGAAGAGAGTACTGGATTGCTATGTGTTGTCAGATCTTCAATATGGCAGTGAATGCTGGACAATATCATCAAAGATGAAGGAAAAACTTGAAGCAACTGAAATGTGGTTCTACAGAAGGATGCTGCGAATATCATGGATCGAGCATGTGAGCAATGGTGAGGTCTTGGAAATGATGGAAGCGAAAAGGAAATTAATACTGAGCATCAGGAAAAGACAACTGAAGCTCCTGGGACATGCAATGAGGAAGAAGGGCTTGGACAACTTAATACTAACAGGCCAGATAGAGGGGAAAAAAGACAGGGGAAAGCAGTGGATAACATATTTGAAGGACCTAATCAGGTAGATGACGGAATGAGGATTGCATGGTGTAACAGGAGAAGGTGTGCTAAGAGCCACCAGGGAGAGCGAAACGTGGAAAGCCATGATCGCCTACGTCCTGAAGGGACAGGACACATAGAAGAAGAATCGCCTGGCTGCCATGTTTGGCGTCTTTGTATGTTACTGCTCTCGTTAGTTAACGGCTGGCCGCTCGTATCCGTGTATTTTTGTCAGTTAAGGCGGCTAGCCAACCCCTGTTTCAGACACCTGCTCAGGCACACACAAAGACCACGTGTTTTGTTTATAACTGAAACATTGATGAGCTGACGTTAGTTACAATTTACCCCGTTAGTTTGATTGACTGTCTTCAATTCCGCATAATGGGTTATATTCAGCGTGAATAAGAAAGGAACTGAAGCGGAAACGTTGAGTATCAATGGTTAATTTAATCAATTTTATCTGGTGCCCCCTTGCATACACACATATTAAATGTCGGGGATTCCTGGCCTTATCTTGTCTTATTCATGCAACAGCTGCTCAATGAGGAAAAAAATGAGAATAGTGATCAGGAAACATGGTTAAAATTATTATTAGGGTAATTCTATTTTTAATTTTTTTTATTACTTATGTTCATTCAATACAAGACCCAAGAGCTATTCCAGTTTGATATAAATGCAAAATGATGTTGATTGATGAATTTTTTTATTTTTTACGGTTTATCAACCCTTTGTGTGTGTGTGTGTGTGTGTGTGTGTGTGTGTGTGTTTTGTTGTTTTTTTTTTTTAAGCCGAAACATATTTTAGAATGTAAGAATAATTTATTTTATTTTATTTTTTTGCGGAGGAACATCAAAGAATGGGCGAACATGACAATAACGGAATTTCTGGAACCAGCGGTAACAAATAAACCTGGAATAGGTGGTCTGTTTTCTGCCCTTAGGTGCCCCTGATGACGGATCAATCAAGTGGGGATGATGATGATGCAGTTGACTGCATTAACAATTTATTAATTAACATTTCCACGTAAAAATTCTACTATTTGACGCATAACTAAGGAAAAAGACGTGGATTCATACCTTTACCCTGGTTATTTGCTCGTAAATGAAATGTAACGAAATCGACTGCAATTTGTACTCAAGTTCCCGATTTCTCATTGCGAGTCACTATCCGCCCGCACATCCACCGTAAAAGAAAGAAGTACGAATTGAAGATTATGAGGATTTGGAAAGTAGACAATGATTGAAGTAGTTAAAGTTTTAATGTTAAAAAAAAAGTATCCACTTGGGAGTCTGTTCCACAACGTAGCAGTTCACAGCGGAGAAGATTTCTGAGTGGAATGCCCAATCCTAAAAAAGAAGTACGTTAGAAATGGAGTGGGAAGTGAACGTAACAAGGCATGGTTGTAAATGTCTGAGAGTTGTGAAACTAGGGAGCTCGTTTGAACCTTTGCCGTAGCGATAGGCGTTCAATGTTGGATCTGCGCAAAGGTTCTCTCATTTCCCACATTATCGATTTTGATCTCTGTCAAAGCTGGACAGTCAATATTGGCCAGATTTCTTTATACTAATGTCTACCCAATACAAGGCCCAAGAACTGCTCAAGGTAGTGGGTTAATGTGAGGCGTTCTATATGCGTAAGTAAAGGTAATAAATAAAGTTTATGAGGCTATGCAAGAAAATAATCCTAGACAAGATGAGGTAAAGAGTGTAGTGGTTGGTAAAACTTCCTGCCGGTAGTCTGTTTCACAAAAGAACAGTTCTAGGAAAGAGGCTGTCCAAAAGGAACTTACTCCTTACTAATGGAATACAAATTAAGGTTAATTAATAAAACTTGTATCAGTAAATCATCATTTACAATCTAAAAATATTTTCTGGTTATAAATAACCTGCAAATGGTTGATAAGCTGTAGAAAACGAATAAATTAAAAAAAAAATTTTGAACTTGCACTACCGGCCATAATTATTAGATACTAGCAGCATAGCCCGGCGTTGCTCGGGTGTAATGAAAGCTTTAAAACTAATCCATAGTCCCGGAGCTCAGACTCAGCCTAAATAATATTTGTGTGAAGTTTGGTGAGAATCGGATAAAAATTGTGGATTTGTTTATATGACATACAGTCAGATAAACATGCACACGCACAAACATCTTGCCTTTTAATATCGATTTTCTGCACTATTGCAAGAACTGCAACCTTGAAACTCCTGAATATCGTTTATGTCTTTGTCTATGAGTGTATCAAATTTGATTAAAATCAGACCACTCCTTCTATAACCAGATTTTTTCGATTATCGATTTTCGATATTTATCGGGAGCACCTCGACACAAAACTTAGCTAAGAACACTGGCATAGGCTTATAGTACAACTGTGTAAATTTTCAAGAAAATCGGTTCAGCCGATTCGGAGTCTATAGGTAACGGACACACACACACACATACAAACACACACACAGAGACAAAATTCCATTTATAAATAAGTTTAGATTTAACGTATATTTACAGTACAATGAATGAATCATTTTTCCAGCATCTTCAGATGTAAATCGGATATATGAGTTCAAAGTCCGAGTAGAGCTTGTATCCCATTAGACGATCAAGGCAGGGGGCCCTCTTGAGAGAAGATCCATCCATTAGGATAGGTGAATGCTTTTTTTGTTGTTTTTATTAATCTTCTATTTATACTGATTGGACCAGAGGGTAGCAAAATTGTGGGATTCTTTGATGGCCTTAGAAAAAGACAAATATTTATAAAAACTAGTTTTCACAAAATACTAGGCTCAAGTGCCACTCATGGTAGGCGTGAATGAAGTGTGTGATATTAATGTAAGTCGGAAGTAAGGATTAAGTGGATATTGAAGATAGATAACGATTGTTTCTTGATTTGAAGACGTTTATTGTCGCGATCAGGGAAGCATCCACACCGGAGTTCGTTCCAAAAAGCAGTTGTTCTAGGGAAAATTCTGTTTGAGTGAAATATCTTCCTTACAATTACGGTGGGTATAAGGATGATTAAACTTTGTGGATGTGCCATGATGTGTTCTAGCGATAACAGTCTGAACTGGAGTTAAAGAGTAGATCACATTTAGCGATAACGTTGCATCTGTCAGGGAAGAGGTTGCAGGGCGGAAATATGTCATTCAATAAGGCTGGGGTGGGAGTTTAGTCCCAATAGACGTCCAAAACAAGGACCTTCTTTGAGAGAAGACCCAGCCATCATGATAGGTGAAAATGCAGGGTCTGGAACGTTAAAAGTTTGGTTTTGGCCGTATTGGATTTTATAAGCCGGCATTTATCATATGGGCTTCTGATGACTGACCATTAACAACGACCTTCAATCCAGGGCAATGGTCCTCGTGATGAAATTATTATCTAGTGCCTTGCTGATCCTGTGATCAGATAAGACGTCATTTGTAGCTCTAGCGGAGTGAAATCCATGGTATTTATTGCTCAGACGGCTATTCCTTTTCAACAAGCCTCCTGTTCATTACAGATTGTAATAGTTTGCTGATGACACTAGAGTATCGCAAGGAAATATTCAGAAACGTAATGGATGGGTACAATGAACTGACCATTTTTTCATCTTTAGCAATAGATCATGTGTATGATGGGTGATAGTTCGGGGGTCTGCTCAATGGGGGTGAAGCGTTAAAAAATAGCTATTGGCCATATTGAATTTTAGAAGTCAGCACTTTCCTTATTTAGCTACTAGGACCAGATTAGAAGGGAAATGATCTGTTTGGTTGTGATCTTCCAGGTCTTTGACGGTGCAACTATAAATTCTTGCATATGCTACCAAAGAGCTGGCTGGGACGCCTTCCGCGACTTCCTATGCGACGTCCCTTGGGGAAAAGTGTTCGATCTCTCAGTTGATGACTGTGCCTCTACGATATCGTCCTGGGTGAAATATGCACTAATAATCGGAGTGTGTTCTTAGGCAGATTCTTAATATAAAATAGGAAGAGGGTGGGACTTATCAGAGATTGTCAGGATCCAGAAAGTAATTCAAGTATTATTTCGAGAATGGGGCTATTGTATAGAAATGCATTGGAAATTAGAAAGAATGTAATTGTGAGTGGTAAGGAATTACAGAAAAATACGGCTTGTTTTATGTGCAATATTTTGATACTACAGTATGAATGAATTGAAAAATCAGGAAAAAAAGTGATTTTTAATGATCAGGAACTAATGCAAGTAATTTTTAAAAAATCGTTTCACCCCAACCAAGATGATAATGTCACTGGGACTCAGGGGTATACAGGTAGTTAAGGATAGTGAGAAGATATTAGTGAAGAGGAGAAAGGACAATAGAAAACAATAATGGAACAGAGTTCCAGAAGGCAGAAGATGACGACAGTCGTTGCATTTAAATTTTTGATGGTCGTATGTGACAAGAAAGAAATCGGAAGAGAGTCCCACAGATGAGAAATGCGAAAAAAATATACTGTGAGAATAGAGTGACAAAAATTGCATTTTTCTTGCTTCAAAAATGCATTGAAAAATCAAGGCGAAAAAGGATTGTCGGTAGTCAGGAATTTTCTCATATATTATTGACAGAATAAGATTATTTCATATTTTTTTGTTTTTGTTTTTTTAATTGGATTACCCCGAGCAATGCGGTAATGCCACCGATGTGTAGGGGGCTACATAAGAGTAAAAAGGTTAATTAGAAGAGAGCGAAGAGGAAGACGAACCAGATAGAAAGGAGCAAGAGAAGGATGGTAATGTAGGTATGATGACAGTTGCAAAGGTGGAGAGAAAGGAAAGGATATACGGGGTGGTGAAAGAACTAGAGTCAAGTGGTTAATAGATAAGTATTGACATTCCATTTAAATTCCTGGAGGTTGTAGCCGTCAGAAAAGCAAGAATATGGAAGCGAGTTTCACAGGCAGGAAATGCGAGAAAAGAAGCTAAGACGAGTAGAATTGTCGTCTGCATTTGGTTAATCAAACTGTGAATGGGTGGGACCCAGTTGCCAATCTGGTTGCACGTGTAAACACCTGTTGCAGAGGCACTAGTGACTTAAGTTCGTTGGAGCATAACCATGAAAGTATTTATAGAACAGACAACGGGAGGCCACATCTCGTCGGTGGAGAAATGGCTGTAGTCGAGCCGCCAAGTGGGTACCTATCACATTACTGATTCTCCTTTGGAGCCTGTCGAGAACACTGAGATGAACAGCAGGGACGCCTGACCATATATGGCAGCAGTATTCCATGCACGGCGAATGGTTGATTTGTATATATGCAGGATGGATTCAGGCGGGAAAAACATCCTGGCCCGACACAGTGACTCAACCTTCTTAGCAGTGGATTTAGCTATGGACTCAAATGCAATGCAAAGGTTTTTACTATAGAAATACACAGGAAAATAACAAGATTAGCAGTAATTAGAAATCAATACTTTACTAACAGAATCCCGTCATTGCATGTACATGTCATTGCGATGGATGAAGTGTTTAAGTGTGCTTATCAAAATATGATTACAAATCCCATATATACACTATCGGCCATAATTATTAGGCCATCCCAGTTTTTTTTAAAAGAAACGATGTATTTCATACTATTTTTAGTATTTATTGCCACGTGAATAATTCTAAATGAAAATAGAATGGTTGTTTTGTTATTATTACTTTTCAAAATTTTACAAGGCAAGGAAGCAAAGATAAACTCGTCCGAATCACCCTAAATTTTTTCATTCTTTCATTGACGAAACTGCAATATAGTTAATAATTAAATATTTATAAATTCATTTGATTCACATGTTATTGTGCAGTATTTACAAAAGAACCATTCTATTTTCATTTACAATTATTCACTTGGCAATAAATACTAAAAAGCAGTATGAAATACATCATTTTTTTAAAACGCTGGGATGGCCTAATAATTATGGCCACTAATGTAAATTCAAAAATTTATTTTTTTAAAGATTGATTCGTTTTCTACGGCTTATCAACTATTTGCAGGTTATTTAAACCAGAAAATATTTTTAGATTGTAAATTTCTTTGAAATAATGATAATTTACTGATACAAGTTTTATTAGTTAACCCATAACTTGGGGGAGAAGAGGTGGATTCATATATTGTCAAAGGTATTTCTGCATAAGTAAATACAGGAGCGATATATAAAATATCGTACAAATTATGCAAAAATGAAAATTACACCAATATATTTACCAAAATTACATAAAAATATCTAGAAATACAAAAAATAAACTTATACGATAAAATTGATATTGGTTTCAACCACGGTCTCAAGACGACTTGAGAATCTTCTGCATATCTCCTGGACGGTCTCCATGCTTAAATTGGTGGATGCTGCCATAACTCTTGGCTTCAGTTCATCTTTGGTGTTACATGGAGTGTTTTTAGTCTCAACTGCGTACCACACATAATAAGCATGGGGGTTGTCGTCTGGGAATTCAGTGGCTATATTTAAGAAGTGCTGTGATCACAGAAATTAACTGACTGGGTGATTACTTGTTGGTTTTCTATTAGAGAGAATAAAATTTAATAAAAACTGTAAAAAGATATATATATATAAATCTATATTAATCCGTGTCAACAGATTTGAGCAGATATTTTACTTTCTTCGTTCTTTATTCACTTATATATATATATATATATATATATATATATATATATATATATATAATTCTACGTCGATAGCACTACGCAGAGTTTCATGCATTATGCAATCATCAGGTGAATATTTTGAACTGACTCTACCCTTCCGGGATTTTAATTTTTAGTTATATATTATGATACTGGAGTGATATTTTTTTAATTTTACAATTTTGTAATTTAATTTAAACTAAAGCTTAAAATTGAATTTAAAAATTTAAAACGCAAAAGTTGAATTAATAGGGAGAATATTTTTAGGGCAGAGGGTATGCGGTTTGTGCACATGTATCAAGGGGAATTACTTGTTGTTTTTAGCTTAGAGAAAAATAACAATAACTGTAAAAAGATATCTATAGAAGAATCTATATTAATCCGTGTCAACGTATTTGAGCAGATATTTATTTCTATGTTTGCGTGTAATCATCATTTCATTTCTTTTGTTTAATAAATAATGTATTTACGATAACTAGTATTTCTAAAATACATAAATTACATCTGTTTCTTTTTCTGTTTTAAGATTTAGTTTTCGCGATAATACCCTACATCAGTATTTATGTTTGTTGCCATTTGAACGACGTTTCGGTCGTTGTACGCTCTGGCCTTCTTCAGGTGATAGGAATTTCAAACCGAACCCTTTATTACAATCACTAGAGTATGGTCTTCATTCTTTGCGTAAAGCCACTTTTGGTAGTTATGAGCTTCTCCCTCTAACCCTGTAAGTTCATCACTGCTGTAACTTAGTTTTGAAATCACAGCTCTTATCTCGAGAATTTGTCTGTAATTTAATATATATATATATATATATATATATATATATATTAAATTACAGACAAATTCTCGAGATAATCCTAAGAATTCTACTAATAAACACAAAGCTTTCAACATTGCTTTGATCTTTGCAAAATGAAGAAACGAAGAAAATACATCGTGTTGTCTGTTGGCGCACTTGAAAATATAAGCTTTGAAATTGCTTTTCATCAAGGTCGGCAAATAAAGATTTTACACCTTTTAATTATCAGTAGTAACACAATCCGGACAGGGATCACCATCTTTAGCAAAGTACTTCATTTTTGCCTTCCTTAATGTACAGTTACGTTACAATTAATGAAAACTAAACACTTGATTTAATCTCTTGCAACTGTTAATAAATGATTCAACGACGTCTATCTTTTATTTGATATTTAAGAAATAAGAGAGAGAGAAAGAGTGGGTAATTAAGAGATAGTAAGAGAGATTGAGTAAAAGAGATGAAGAGAGTGTGAGTAAGTAATAGAAAGAAAGAGAGAGTAAAAAAGAGAGTAAGAATGACGGAGAGTAAAAGAGTAAGTATTTCGAAGTTACCCAATCCCCGAGGTAGCTTATGGGCCAATGTGCATAGTTAATTTAGAGTTATTCCCATTTTTTGCTATTCAATCAGTTCAGTGCTACACGTGGTACATGGGCGATCATGTCTCGAAAGAGTCATGACTGACTGGGCAGAAGATTATCCCGCAGTAGGTTGCCATTGCTTTCTGCGGTAGACTGGTTGCCAACCAAAGCTATAGATCCCAATATGTCCGATTATTTGAGCCATAGATAGAGGGGGTAGAGGTGTATTATACTATTAAGTAGTAATTAGTGGGGGATCAGTTTATTATTTCCTAAGAATATAAAACTGATCCCTCACTTTATTCCCAGCAGAAGCCTTAATCATCTTTTCAATTATTATATTTGGTCAGTCAGTTAAGTGCCATACGTGATACACGCTTGGGCGATCATGTATTGAAAGAGATATAACTGACTGAGCAGAAGATTATCTCGCAGTAGGTTGCCATTGCTTTCTGCGGTAGATTGGTTGCCAACCAAGGCTATAGAACCCAAACTGTGCTATTATTTAATCCATAACTGGAGGGAAGATACGGACGGATTAATACATATCCCAAATGTATTTTTGCGTTAGTTTTCTTTTCTTTTTCTTTTTTTTAATCATATCACCCCGAGCAAGGCGGTAACGCCACTGATGTGCAGGGGGCTACATAAGAATAAAAGCATTAGATAGAAGAGAGTGAAGAGAGGGACGAACCAGTTAGAAAAGAACAAGAGATGGAAGGGAATACAGGTGCGATGACAGTTACAGAGGTGGAGAAAAAGGAACGGATATACAGGGTGGTGAAGAAAGAACTAGGGTCAAGTTGTTAAGAGATGAGTATTGATCTTGTATTAAAATTACTGGAGGTTGTTGCCGTCAGGAAAGCAAGAATATGGAAGCGAGTTCCACAGGCGGGAAGTGCGGATAAGAAGCTGAAGGAGTAGAATTGTCGTCTGAATTTGGTTAATGTAACTGTGAATGGGTGAGACCCAGTTGCCACTCTGATTGCACGAGTAAACACCTGTTGCAGAGGCACCAGTGACTTAAGTTCGTTGGGGCAGAAGCCATGGAAGTATTTATAGAACAGACAAAGGGAAGCCACATATCGTCGGTGGAAAAGTGGCTGTAGTCAAGCTGCCAAGTCGGTATCTATCACATTACTGATTCTCCTTTGGAGCCTGTCAAGAACACCGAGATGAACAGCGGGGGCATCTGACCATATATGGCAGCAGTATTCAATGCACAAACGAATGGTTGATTTGTATACATGCAGGATGTTTTCAGACACAACCTTCCTAGCAGTGGATTTAGCTATTGACTCAATGTAGTGGTTCCACTTGAGATCAGGAGAGAGGGTAAGCCCGAGATGGCACAGTGTATTGCTCTCGAGGAAAAAACGGGCTTGGTCTATGCTTATGGCAAGCAGAAAAAGGTTGCCCGTGATGATTGACAGACAGCAGCTTGGTCTTAGATGCATTGAAATTTACAAGCCACTTCTTACCCCAATTCACCAGAGAACGTAGATCTCTCTCAGGATCAGCAGCGAGATTATGTTTGTCCGCGACGCCGTGTTTTTACTGATGCGGGAGTAAATTGTGGTGACACCAGTGTTTGTACAGTAAGATGTGGAGGCCTGCCCATTCAGGACGACTTTCATTATGCGGTTATTTAGAAAATATTGGATTAGATCATGCAATCGTCCGGTAATACCGTAACCCCATAGCTTGCATCTCAGCTTTCTATTGCTCCTTTCTAACTAGTTTGTACTCCTCACTCTTTTCTAATTAATCTTTTTACAGTTATGTAGCCCCCCGCTCATCAGTGGCATTTTTGCCTTGCTCGTAGTGAAATGATTAAAAAAAAAAAAAGGCCAGCGTGCCAAACCCTGTCAAAAGCCTTGGAGATGTCCAGAGCAACAGCACGAGCCTCGCCGTACTCCTCAATTACCTGGAACATGTACTCCGTAATGGTCGTTCGCATGTCGGCCGACGACCTGGCAAAGCGGAAGCCATACTGCCTGTTGGAGAAGAGTTTATGGGCAGTAAGATGCTGAACCATTTCAGCATTAATAATGGCCTCGAACACCTTCCCGAAAATTGGTAGAAGGCTGATAGGGCGGTGGTTGGATGGGTCCGAGGGTTCACCAGAGTTCTTGAATACAGGAACGACAGAAGAGGACTTCCAGCATGCAGGAAAACAGGAAGCAGAGAGGCAGTAGTTATAGAGTTTAGAGAGGACAGAGGAGAGTTCAGGGGCACATTTCTTAAGGACAATCACCGGGATTCCATCACCACCACTCGCCTACGGGTATCAAGTTTTGATATTACACGGAATACTACTGTCGGGGTAATGTATATATCGTACAGTTTAGCTCAGTTCTAATAGGTAAGTCGGGTGAGGCTACTCCAGATGAGTTAAATGTAGAGTTGGATGAGAATCTGCGAGCAAAGCACTCAGCCTTGTCCGCTGATGATGTGAGGACCTCAAATTCATTGATTAAAGGAGGGATAAAGGATTTGCTATTGTTCAGTACCCGAAAAAGTCGAAACGTAGTGATTCCTGTGGACAATGGCGGCCGAACAGGCAGGTGAGGTTTGATATGAAACTTTCTGGTAGGTATGAAGGCATCCATGCCAGCTTTCACCCAGGACGATATCTCAGAGGCACAGTCATCAATTGGGAGATCGAACACTTTTCCGCAATGGACGTCGCATAGGAAGTCGCGGAAGGCGTGCCAGTCAGCTTTTTGGTAGCAGTAAGATGCCCTATAAGTAGGAGGCTCCTGGGGGGAGTGGGAATGGAGAGAAATATTAAGAGAGACAACAGCATGGTCGGAGTTGCCGAGAGGACAAAGCTGCGAGACCTGGCAGGAGTCAGGTGCAGGGGTAAATCTTATATCTAGTAGAGAGGTGTGTACAGAGGGAGTTCTTGGAAAGCGTGTGGGGAAGTAAGGGATTGGGAAATGGCAAAGTTCATGGCGTGGATGCCTGCTGAATCAGTAACAGAGTCTTTAAGCCACTCAGCATGATAGGCGTTAAGATCTCCGAACACAAATATGTGCGCGAATGGGTGGTAGGAAGTAGCCTTATCTATATTGTCAGAAATGCTGTCTAGAAGGGAGCAGTAGGGAGAAGAGGGGGAACGGTAAAGGAAGAAAAGGTAGCTAACCGAACTGAAAAGTGACAGACGGAGATATACATATTGGTGGACAGTGGATTCGAGTGATATCCCCCTAGCTACAAGGAGGTGTTCACTAACGTAGACACCCAGCTCATGCGTGTGGACAGTAGAATCCTTCCTTAGGAGGGGAAGATAACCAGGGATCGAGAAGTCAGAGGAGGGAATTGATGAGTTGAGGTTAGTCTCACAGAGCGCTAGGATGTCTGGGGACTTTTCGTGGAGGAAAGCTTCTACGCTACAAAAGTTAGTACGAATGCCCCGGGTGTTAGTAAAAGAAATGTTAAGAGGTTTTGGTGATTTGAGTTTGACTGGTTTAGGGATTTTTCTGATTCCGTTTTTCATGCTAAGGTTTGTTGATAGGGAGGGACCTTAAGTAGAGGATGCAAGCGGTTATTATCCACGATATGCGCTGGGATGGAAACAGGCTCGGGCTGCATTATAGTGTGGCCTCGGGGTTGCCCACCGAAACCGCTTGCAGGCACACATATCCATGCGCGACATGGAAATACAAGAACCCTGATATTATGCAACTGTTGATCAGAGCAGCCGCTCTTGATGCTACGCAAGAGTTAGGGCTCCTGACTACCAGTCGGAAGCAGCAACCAGGAAACTGCCAACCCGGTACCCTCACAATGATGAGACGTTGCCACCAACCAAGCACATCGCAGGAAAATCACGGAAGCACCAATATTGAGGTCTGAGGAGAGAAAAGAGAAAGCCGGAAACCACATCCTAAACAGGGAACAAGGGATGAGTCTCTTTACCTGTTCAATAGACATGGGTGGAGTGTGAACCGGGCCATAGTTTGGGCTATCTACTCCAATTAATAATAAAAAAAAACATAGGGTGGTGAATTACTAAGTTTTAACTTAGTTAAAGTCCACCAGTCAAAGAAATTTCTGCCAAGTTAAAAAAGAAAACCAATCGTTCAATTAAGCATGAAAAGTTTAAAATTAAGCAAAAAATGACTTACTTTTAAGAATATTTAAAACAAAGTTGATCCCATCCCAACACATGGGTACTACCAGTAAGGTAAAAATAATTCTTTTTAACTTTTATGTCATTCCAAGTGATAACGTGGCGCGGGTGGCATAGTCAACTGAATAGCCAGTGTGTGACCTGTAGACTAAAAGGGTAGGAAGATGACTAAAATACAGCCTGGCAAGAAAAGAAAGAGAGAAACAAAGAACCTAACAGAGGGCCAGTGTGAATGCAAGGAATTCAACTGGAATTCGAACTCGTCAGCCCGATCTATCGTTCCGAGTCGATATCCACTGCACCACAACGCACGTTCATACAGGCACCTTACTAAAATACTGATTTATTTTTCCTTGAGAATACTTGCATTTCCTGTTTACATTGACTTAAATCAACGAGAAAAACAAAAACAATTGTCCGTTCCAGTTGGTCAAGCAGTAGAAGTCAGCCAGAATTTAGGAGATCAAGTTTTTAGATAGCTTACAATGCTAAGAAAGTCGGTTCTCTGTGTAGGGCAAGGAAGTTTTTCCATCTAAAACAATCCTGCACATATATAAATCTACCATCCGCCCATGCATATCTGGTCGGGTGCTCCTGCTATCCACCTAGGTGTCCTTGACAAAATCCAACGGAGAATCCTTAATTTAATAGATCCCGACTTGGCAGCTCAGATACAGTCACATTCTCACCGGCGCAATGTGGCTTCGTTGTGTCTCTTCTACAAATACTTTCACGGCCTCTGTTTCGATGACCCTAGCTCACTGGTGCCTTCTATCTATAAATTTACTCGAGCCACAAGATTAGCAACTAAGTCCCACCTTTTTTACTGTGAAACCAATACATTGTGAACGCAAATTTTACTCCAGCAGCTTCTTTTCTCGCACTTCCCGCCTGTGGAATTCCCTTCCATTTATTTGCTTTCCCGACAGCTACAATCTCCAAGAATTTAAATGTAAAGTCAATAGTCATCTCCTATCTCACTAACCTGCATCCTCTCTCTCATGCTCCCTTCTCCGTCCACTCCACTTTCATCAGTGTTCTCATTCTTCTCTTACCTATTTCCTGACATCCCCTATAACCTGTCACTCTTTCTCATAACTTTCCTCCTATGTAACCCCCTGCAAAACAGTGGCAGTAAAATGCCTTGCTTGGGGCGATATGATTATTTAAAAAAAAACGTTTAGTTGATTTAAAACAATTCTGGTGTCTAGAAAGTAGACCAGTTGAATCTGAAAGCAATCAAAACAAGCAGTTACTTAGGAGTAAGCAATGTTATGAAGTTAGAAAACTAGCATACACAGCCATTTGCACCAGATTGGCTATTTTAGTCGCTTTGATGTGTGGCTTCTTCAAAACAAAATCCTGTTATTACCATGTGTGATTAACTATATAAACATAATGAAAATTTGACCTTTTCATATAAATTAACGATTTTCTATTTTTGTGTTATGTCATTGAAGCTTACGAAAGTGAAGGGAACATATGTGTATATATTATAAATGCAAAAAATGCAGGGAATAAGACAAAATATAGAAACATGAAGTATCATAACGAACAGAGAATAAGGCAGGAGGGATACCGAGAACTACTGATGAGAACCACAGGAATAGGAAGTTGCGAAGAGCAACGATCACTCGCGTTCTGAAGATGTATTTTGTTTTAATTGATTTTTTGTAGCCTGAGTATTTTTGGATTGCAAGATTACTGTTATTTTTGCGAGTGAATATTTCATGAAATATTTTTCTAAGATTAACAAAAGTCTTATCAAACACACAGCGGTTTATCCCTTGTTTCATGTTTCGGAATGAGTTTTAGGTTCCTTTTAAAGTCTTATCATTCTGTTTTACTACCATCAATTCCTTGCCTCTTAGGAGAGTAGACGGATTCACACCATTTTCGAAGGTATTTGAGCGTCAATGAATGTAAAGAACACGACTAGAATTTGAACACGGTCCTCCGATTTCTCATTCCCCGCCTCCACTTATTACACCAACCGTACATTCACTTCTACAAAAAGTAACTGTAAAAAGCGTTAAGAAAGAACTACGTATAAACTACAAGAAAACTGAATGCATGGTCAACAGTAAAAAAAGGAGTAAAAATATGTCAACTACAGGCTGGGGATACTAAAATCAAGCAAGTACAGAAATTTAAATACCTAGGAAGGAGACCTAACAAAGATGGGAAGTGCGACACTGAGATCCCAAGATGAACTGGTTAGGCCAAAGATGCATTCTAGAAGCTGAGTAGAGTATTGAGATACAGGAAAATTTTGCTAGAATCAAAGAAGAGAGTACTGGATAATCATCTGATGCCTGTTCTTCAGTATGGCAGAGAATGCTGAAAATTTTCTTAAAAATGAGGGAGAGACAAACCGAAATGTCGTTCTAAATGAGGATACCTTGCAAGATTTTGGAGAGGATGGAAAAGAAAAGGAAACTTATAATTTACATGAAGAAAAGACAGCTGAAGTTTCTGGAACATGTAATGAGGTGGGAGGGCTTGGAGAATCTGATACTCACAGATAGAGGGAAAGAGGGGCAGGGGAAAGCAACACGTAACATACATAATGGGCTTGAACAAATGGATAGCAGAGCGGTGTTTGGGAGAGGCAACAGGAGAAAGCGTGTTAAGAGCTATTAAAGAAAGGGAGATGTGAAAGACCATGGTCGCCTACGTCCTGAAGAGACACGGAAAATAGAAGAAGAAGAAGAAGAAGAAGAAGAAGAAGGAGGAGAAGAAAAAGAAAATAAATGTTATAAAATAGATGATTTCTGCAGTTGTTTGAAAATAGCAAAAGGAGGAAAAAGTTGAAAAGAAAAGAAAAAACAAAACACAAAGTAAAAGATTTTTCAAAGATTGGCCAATCAAATTGTAGCCTAAAATCTTCTCTCTCCATACCTCTAAACGTCAGTTATGTCATCAATGCGCATTGCATCCTGGGATATATTGCTTTGGCGTTCTCACCTGTCAGCACGGGAACTGAATTTCTCGTCTGTCACCAGCAGAAACCATTGCCAAAAGATCAAATTCACTGCTTAACCTTTTGTGTTTGTTATTTTTACCACTTAAGACGCAGTCCGAAAAAGGTATAAATAAGAAATTAGATAGCACAGATATTATTATTGTTGTTGGTAGTGGTTGTGGTGGTGGTGGTAATTGCAATGTTTAAAATAAGCCCGAGGAATGGATAAGAACGGAGAAATTAAAATAAACAATGACAGAGCTCAAAATGTTAAAGGAAAATAACAATCATCGATAGACAGGGATACGCAAAGGACCCCTCAAAGAAGAACAGATGCATTAGGAATAATTATATCAAAATTCAAATAAAAAAAAAACTTACAAAAAAATGTCAACCCTGTATTAATGAGACGGGGGCGGAGATGAAACCATAAATGCACTTATAGTTAGCAGTCAGTCAGTTAAAGTGCCAGACGTGATACACGCTTGGGCGATCATGTCTCGAAAGAGACACGACTGACTAGGCAGAAGATTATCCCGCAGTAGGTTGCCATTGCTTTCTGTGGTAGACTGGTTTCCTGCCAAGGCTATAGAACCCAATCTGTCCTGTTATTTGACTCATAGCTAAAAAAGAAAGAAATGTATTATATTATTATGTAGTAATTAGTGGGGGATTAGTTTTTTATTGTTATAAAGTACTAAACTGACCCCGCACTTTATGCCCAGTAGAAGCCTTAATCATGTCTCCAACTATTTTATACAGTCAGTTAAGTGCTATACGTGATACACGCTTGGGCGATCATGTCTTGAAAGAGACACGACTGACTGAGCAGAAGATTATCCCGCAGTAGGTTGCCATTGCTTTCTGCGGTAGACTGGTTGCCGACCAAGGCTATAGAACCCAATCTGTCCTGCTATTTAACCCATAACTGGAAGGAAGAGACGGATTAATACCTTTCCCAAGGGTATTTGCGCGTAAGTGAATACAATGGATTCAACTGGAATTCGAACTCGGCTCCCCGGTTTCTCGTTCCGAGCCGATATCCACTGTACCACAACGCACATCCTAAAGTGAGCAAGTTGGGATAAAAAAAGATAGACGAGGAAAGCTGAAGAGTTTATAAGCTAACTATGAAGGTGTGATGTACGTATTTATATATTGTATGTATTTATTTAAACTCTTCTTGTTAATAAGTGCCTTATTTGTCCCAGATATGAGATTGGGCTGAAACGTTCATAGGCTGACTATGAAGGCGTGATGCTAGAGTAGGGAAATCATGCATGTATACATTTCCATTCTTATTAATAAATGCAAGGTTTGCTTCCAGATAAGAGTATAGGCTGAAACATTCATAGGCTGATTATAAACGCGTGATGCTAGTTGGGAAATCATAAATGTATACATTTTCATTCTTATTAATAATTGCAACGTTTTTTTTCAGAAATGAGAATGGGCTGAAATTTTCGTAGGCTGACCATAAAGGCATGATGCTAGAGTTGGGAAATCATGCATGTATACATTTCCATTCTTATTAATAACAGCAACTTTGTTTAGATATGAGGATTGGCTAAAAAGTTCATAGGCTGACCATGAAGGCGTTTTGCTAGACTTGGGAAATCATGCATGTATACATTTCCATTCTTATTAATAATTTCAACTTTTTTTTTCAGAAATGAGAATAGGCTGAAATGTTCGTAGGCTGACCATAAAGGCATGATGCTAGACTTGGGAAATCATGCATGTATACATTTTCATTCTTATTAATAATTTCAACGTTTTTTTTTCAGAAATGAGAATGGGCTGAAATTTTCGTAGGCTGAGTATGAAGGTGTTAAGCTAGAGTTGGTAAATCATGCATGTATACATTTTTTATTCTTAATAATTGCTACGTTTTTTCAGATATGAGAATAAGCTGAAACGTTCATAGGCTGACTATGAATGAGTGATGCTAGAGTTGGGAAGTCATGCATGTATACATTTCAATTCTTTTAATAACTGCAATGTATTTTTTTTCAGATATGTGGATGGACTGAAAATTTCGTGGGCTGAATATGAATGCGTGATGCTATAGTTGGGAAATCATGCATGTATACATTTCCATTCTTATTAATAACTGCAATGTTTGCCTCCAGATATGAGGATAGGCTGAAATATTCATAGGCTGATTATAAAGGCGTGATGCTAGTTGGGAAATCATACATGTATACATTTCCATTTTTATTAAGAATTACAACGTTTATTTTTAGATATGAGGATGGACTGAAACGTTTATAGGCTGACTATGAATGTGTGATGCTAGATCTGGGAAATATTGCTTATATCAATTTCAATGCTAGATATTAATAACTGAGTTGTTGTTTTTTTCAGATAAACTGACATCTGAATGTTCAAAGTTTTTGGTTGTTCAAAAATTCAATCATTTTGGTAAAAAAATAATCAACAGACATGATTTCATAATCACCATGATACTGGTTCCCAGTCAAGTAGTTTTTATGTTGAGTCAAATCAGGGCAAAAGACGCGTTCCAGAAGCTGAGTAAAGTACTAACACACAGGAAAATCTCAATAGAAACAAAGAAAAGAGTGCTGGACTGCTACGTGATGTCAGTTCTTCAATACGGCAGTGAATGCTCAACAATATCATCGAAAATGAGGACAAAATTGGAAGCCGTGGAAATGTGGTTCTACAGAAGGATGCTGCGGATATCGTGGACCTAGCATGCAAGCAACGATGAGGTGTTGGAAAGAATGGCAACAAAAAGGAAATTAATACTGAGCATCAGGAAGAGACAACTGAAGTTCCTAGGACACGCAATGAGGAAGGAGAGCCTGGAGAAGCTGATACTGACTGGCCAGATAGAAGGAAAGAATGACCGAGGAAGGCAACGGATAACATATTTGCAGGGCCTGATCAGGTGGTTGACGGAACGGGGGTTGAGAGGAGTAACGGGAGCAAACATACTAGGAGCCACAAGGGATATGGAGACGTGGAGAACCATGATAGCCTACGTCCTAAAAGGACAGGGAACATAGAAGAAGAAGCGCAACTAGTTCAAAACCACCGTCATCATCAGACGTGTATGCTGGAGCTTTATCCTTATAAAACAAGTCTTTTTTTGTCAGTTTTCCTTGATAGCCATTCGTAACTGCATCAGAAAATTAGTAAAGTGCAACTCTATTGACGGTGTGGTTCTTTTGAAGATAGTCAATAAACACAAATGGCATTTGCATAAAAACTTTTTTAACATTCTCGATAGATGAAATGATCTTGGTCTGCTTTGGAGCAGTTGAATGGCTGTTTTTAATGAATGGTTGGTCTCTTTATCTCTGCTTCAAAGTGATGACCCTAACACGCATCTTGGTTTAGGAAACATTCTTGAAAACCAGCTGGATTTACGTCAAATCCTTTTTCTGCAGATAATTCATAACAACACGATGACAAATTTTGTCCGTTTTCGAGAGAAGTCAATACTAATTATTTTGAAAGTTTTCTTTGGACATTCACCTGTCAGTTTGTTGTGACGTAACTCGATCACGTGACTGGGTTCACATATCTATAACGAGTGGGTCGGTTGAACGCGGCAGTTAGTGTGAGCTGAGGGCTACCGTCAACAACCGTGATACTCACTAACTCGACCACCCATATTGTTATGATTTAATACGGACTATTTATATTTTATCTACCTAATAAAGGTATTATTTCAATATCTGTGTTTAGTTTTACCCCTCGACGGTACAACACAGTTTATCTTCAAAGAATCAAGGTAGTTATCAATAAGAAGTGTTGAAATTATTGCATGAAATATTTCACAGCACTAGCATATGAAAATTGAATGCATCGTTATTAACAAAAAGAGGAGCCCAACATGAAATAACAGGTCGGAGGTTACTAAAATCAAGCAGGTACAGAAATTCTTGGAAAATGTGTTAACGGAGCACAGGAAGTGCAGCACTGAGATCCGAAAGCTTATCGGAACGGCAAAAGGCATACTCCAAAAGCTGAGAATTTAGAGACAGGAAGTTTTCATTGGATACAAAGGAAATATTACTGGAATTATGTGATATCTGCCTGCGTTTATTGCAACAAATGCTGGATAATATCCTCAAAGATGAAGGAGAGACTCGAAGCAACAGTAATGTGGTTTTACATGAGGATGCTGAGGATACCACATACCAAATAGGTGAGCAACGACGAGTGTTTTGCATAAAAACCATTATAATATTCCCAGTAGATGAAATGATCTTGGTCTTCTTTGGGGCAGGTGAGGGGGGATGTTCTAAATGCATGGTTTGTCTCTTTGTTTCTTGCTCCAAGTGATGAACTTAGCAGTTATCTTTGGTTAGGAATCGTTCTTTGAAACCATCTGAATTTACTTCAAACCATTTTTCTGCGGGTACATTATAACACTGTAACACTATTTTTTGCAAGTGGTAAAATGTAATCCTAAGTTTAGTGCGATGGAGCGAAATAAACTATTATTAGTTACGTTATTAATTGTGTAGATTATTTTCCGATATGAGCAGATAAAAAACGGAGTTTACGACAAAGGCGAGAATAAATATGAATTAAAACATTTGCGTGTGTGCAGATGCATTGTTGCACAAAATTTAACCAGCCGGGGTCAGACGAAGGTCATCACATTATTAACAAGTGGAAAATCCTCATACAACACAGCTGGTAAACAGTTAGAAGTGAGTGAAAAAAAAAAAAAAAAAGAATGAAAATCCAATTGTTTGTAATATTTCAAATAATGGCGATGGATTGTTACAAAACGCAGAAAAAAGATTTTCCGTATCTGGACTTTTGACAAAAGCAACATAGGTGAGATTTGATGACTGTGAGAGAGAAGTTGAATTAAAATTTTTACATAAAAGCTAGATTGTTAACGTAGTCAGTTGAATCAAAAGAAGAAAACGAAAAGAAATGATGTCACTAGAAATATGGCCACTTCATTGGTTAAAAATTTGATTTGCATGGACACTCCGTGTCCGTCATGTCCTTCATGTCCTTCTCAAGAGAATTTGAGACAGGCATAAAAAAAACTAGAGCCCAGAAGGCCAAGTTCAGTTGTTGTTGCTGCGCCGAGCTAAGGCAGACAAGACGAATTTACAAAGTCCCCTCTTCGACAGTTTCCGTGGAGCTTCGGTGAAAAGCTTGAATAAGACATTTT
The DNA here is from genome assembly GCA_037127315.1 of Ascarosepion bandense. NCBI lineage: Eukaryota > Metazoa > Mollusca > Cephalopoda > Sepiida > Sepiidae > Ascarosepion > Ascarosepion bandense. The sequence goes on from JBBBDQ010000716.1 coordinate 2,518,943, forward strand.
GAATTGTCACAATTTGGAAAACTCCGATTGGAATGATAAACGTTACCAACCGAGAATTTGAATTAATGTTGAGAAGACAAACATTACTGTTCAATGAAAACTTTCGCTCCGTTGTAATCATAAGAAATTGACGACTGTTATATTCTATTTCTTTTGTTTTCTTTTTTTTTTGTATATAAAGACTTTTTTCGCAACTCATTTAGGCGTTCTTCGATTTAATTTTGGTGCTGTTTGTTCTTATTAGCCCAAGTGTGTGCGTGCGTCCGATTAACGTGGTAAAGAGGCATTTAGCGAGATTTCAGCATGCCTTCCTTAGGATCAAAGTTCACAGTGTGGGTGGGGAAGAACACCGTTGTAATAGACGACCTGAAGACCAGATACTGTGTCGAAACCATCTTGAGCGTCGCCACACACCACGATGCAAAACTTTTGTCAGTTTTCAAGAGAAGTCACTACAAGTTACTTTAGAAGTTTTCTTTGAAATACAGTGTGTTAGTTTAGCTGAAACGAAACAATGCAGTTATTAATAAGAAGAGTTTAAATGTATACATGCCAGATTTCACAATCCTAGCATCACGCTTTCATAGTCAGCCTATGAACGTTTCAGCCCATCCTCGTATCTTTATTTTTATAATCATATCACCTCAAACAAAGCATTTGAATGCCACTGTTGCAGGGGGGTGACATGGGAGGAAAGTTATGAGAAAGAGTGACAGATTATAGGGGGTGTCAGGAAGTGGATAAGAGAAGGATGAGAATACTAATGAGAGTGAAGTGGACGGGGAAAGGAGCATGAGAGAAAGGAAGCGGGTTAATGAGACAGGAGATGACTATCGACTTTACATTTAAATTCTTAGAGATTGTAGCTATTGGGAAAGCAAGTAAATGGAAGGGTCGGGAAGTGCGTGAAAAGAAGCTGCTGGAGTAGACTTTGCGTTTGCATTTTATTGGTTTCACAGTAAACGGGTGGGACCTAGTTGCTAATCTTGTAGCTCGAGTAAATTCATATATGGAGGGAACCAGTAAGCTAAGTTTATCGGAGCAGAAGGCATGAAAGCATTTGTAGAAGAAAATTAATAAATAATTCATTTGTATCTGGAAAGAAACTGCATTTATTAATAAAAAAAGAACTTGAAATGCATGCATGTAAGATTTCACAGCTTAAGCATCAATCCATCATAGTTAGTCTAGAAAGTTCTTAGACCGCCTTCGTAGAACATGATCCGTGGTTCTTTTTGTTTTACAGTTAGAACACGAAAGGTACTTGACGTGAAAATGTCGAAAATGGCTTCTTAATTCTAACAGCTCCAGAACGAACTGCTCTCTCTTACTCGTCTAAAGGGAATCCTTTTTACCTTCCATCAACGTGGCTGTTGCTAACTACCAGTAGAGTGACTCATTGCGCCTTCTCGGGATAACGTTTTCCGATGACATGAAGTGTGAAAATGATATTGAATCAATTGTTGGGACTGCTGTTATGAATGTAAGTTCACTGGGTAGTGCTAAACAGATTTTCTCGCCATCAGTTTATCATTTCCACCATGCATTGCATGTTGTTGCCACGTCTGGTCTGAGGCTTCTGCTGAGTATATAGCAATTCGTCATAAAATCCAATTATATTTGTTCTGACCAGGCATCACGACTTTAGTCCCTTTTTAGCCGCCGTGATGTGTACCTTTTCTATAAATACTTTTATAAGAACTTTCTGATGAGTCCTTCTCTACGTTGTCAGTCAGTTAAGTGCCATACGTGATACATGCTTGGGTGATCATGTCACAAAAGTGACATGACTGACTTGGCAGAACATTATTCCGCCGTAGGTTGCCCTTACTTCCTGCGGTAGACTAGTTGCCCGCCAAGACTATAGAACCCAATCTGTCCTGTTATTTAACCCATAACTGGAGGGAAGAGACGATTAATACCTTTCACAAGAGTATTTGCGCGTAAGTGAATGCAAGGATTCCAACTGGAATTCGAACTCAGCTCCCCGATTTCTCGTTTCAAGTCGATATTCACTGCTCCACAACGCACATCCAGTGTGTATCACGTATGGCATTTAGCTGGGTGACTGAATAAATTGGAGGCAAGGTTTTAACAATTTACAGTTGAACTGGCTACATGCTAACAGTTTCTTCTCTCTGGTCGGGTGTCCCTGCTATTCTCCTTGGGCTTCTAGACAAGGTACAGCGGAGGGTCTGTAATGTGATCGATACCGACTTAGCAGACCGCCTGCAGTCTCTCTCTCACCGGCGCAACGTGGCTTCCCTGTGTCTCTTCTATAAATACTTTCACGGCTTCTGCTCCGATGAACTTAGATCACTGGTGCACCCTAGGTTCGAATTTACACGAGATACTAGATTAGCAAATAGATCCCACCCTTTTACAATGAAACCGATAAAATGCAACCGCAACTACTACTCCAACAGTTTCTTTTCTCGCACTTCCCGACTGTGGAATTCTCTTCCACATGACTGCTTCCCCGACGGTTACAATCTCCAGGAGTTTAAATGTAAGGTCAATAGACACCTCCTAACAAACTAACTTCCATTCTTTCAAACACTCTTGCCACCCACCCAACTATCTATCACCCCACTTCTGACATTTCCTATATCTAACTACTCTTTCTATTTACCTCCCCCTATGTAGCCCCAAACGCAATAGTGGCAGTGGAATGCCTTGCTTGGGGTGAAATGATTAAAAATAAAAAATAAAAAAAGCTCCTCATCTTTCGAACACTCTTCGAACCTCTTCCTTTCCAGTCAACATTGTTCTTTGAAAAAAATGAATTTATCTTAATTCCTGTTCTCTAATTATTCTCTCTCTTTAATAATATTTTTTCTCATATTTTTCTCACAATTTCTTCTTAGTGACTCTATTGTCTTTTTGGTGTAAAATGTTAAAATAAATGATAGCGGTGAAATACTGGGTGTCAGGTGAGGGTGAGATGGTTGTTGACAACCTTTTGCCTCGACTCCATTACATCAACAAAAGATAAATAAATCAAGCAATTGTATATCTCCACCCCAACACCGGTTCCTGAATCTTACATCGGCATCGTTACGACCCTTCAGCGCAAATCCTTTAAATGGTAAATCCCTTTTCCCATTTCGTTTTGGTATTCCACCCCTGACAGACTTCTGAAATCCAGATCTGTACCCCGCTTACATTCTCCTAGTGTAATTCACCCAAACACTAACAACGTTTTTTTTTTTTTTTTTTTTTTTTTTTTTGGTGGGGGTCGGCTTTATCTATGTTTGATGCGTAGAAATCATCCGTTTGTTAGAATGAAAGTAAATAAATAGGCAAAGACGGAGATAATGGCCGACTGAAAGAAAATATGAAATGTTTCTTTTACTTTTTTTTTTTTTTTGGTAGGGGTTACGGTTTTGTATATTTAGGATTCTTTCATTCTTTCATTCTTTCCAAATTTCATCATGTTCTTTTTACTTCTTTTGTGTTCCTTCCCTTTAATCTTATTTTCCTGCTTTTCTCTTTCTTTCTTAAATTCTTTTGATTTTTTATTTCTTTCTTTCTTTCTTTCTTTCTTTCTTTCGTGATTGCCTTCTTCCCTCTAAATTTCTTTTTGTTCTTTTTGTTCTTTTTGTATTTTTTGTATTTTTCTTCTTTTAATCTCATCTTCCTGCCTTTTTCTTTCTTTCTTAATTTTTAAAATTCTTTCTTTCTTCATGTTTTTTTCTTTCGTTTATTTTATTTTCATTTTAATCTTATCTTCCTCTCTTATTCCTTCGTTCTTGAATTCTTTTTATTTTTTATTTTTTCTTTCTTTCTTTTTTCATTCTTTCTTTCTTTCTTTTTTCCTTTTTCTTTTATTTTCTTTATTTTCAGTTTCTTATTCTATCTGTATTCATTTTGTAATTTTTCTTCCTTCCTTCTTTCTTTAATTTCCTCTTTCTTTCTTTCTTTCTTTTTTATTTCATTTTCCTCTCTTTATTAATTTTTTTCTTTATTTTTTTCCTTTTTAATTTCTTACTTTCTTCTGCTTTCTTTCTCTTTTTCTTTCTTTTGTTAAATTTCTTTCTTTATTTCCTTCTTAATTTCCGTTTTCTTTCTTTCTTTCTTTCTTTTTTGGTGAGCATTATTCTATTAGTTTCTTTCGTTCTTTCTTTTTTCTTTCTTTCTTTGCTTGATTTTTCTTTATTTTCTTTTATATTTCTTTCTTAATTCGTTTTTATTTCATTTTTCTTTGTTTATTAATTTCTTTCTTTTTTCCTTTTCAATTACTTACTTTCTCTCGTATACATTCCTTTTTTCTTTTCAATATATTCTCGAGTACTTAGACTCTCCCAAAAGAAAGACAAACATTTGGCTCCTATCTATCTCGAAGACCTTCTCAATTTATTTATATATCTCAGGTTTACAAGAAAAAAATAAAACAAAAAAAACAAAAAAACAAAAAAAAAGGAACAGACTGACCTTCTTAGAACAGAGAGAATAAAAATCTTGACAGATAGATATGCATCAATATATTCGTAGCCTAATGATGAAACCAAAAGGACATCTATCTTACCAAACAAGTACTAATTTTCAAAGTTTTTTTTTTTTACTTACTGCACTTAATTGGAAGATGGATATTAATCGCGCGAGCGGTATATCGGTTAGTATAACAACCGAGTACTGGAAGCAATTCCTTGATCGATTGCTTTATATTTATAACCTTGTGCCAGACTAAATGAAAGTTACTAAATACCCACGGGTACTTGACGGAGTAAAAATAGTAAACAAGTAAGTCTGGCAAATCATTGTTACAACTCTGACAGTGCTCCGCATTTGTGACCTTGTATCATATCAAGCTAACCTAAGTCAATACCTTCGGGTTTCATCATGAAGTAATAATTCGTGTGATTTGGTCAGATGTCGTTATAGGTAACCCATAACTAGAGGGAAGAGACGGATTAATACCTTAGGAGTTCAACTGGAATTCGAACTCAGCTCCCCGATTTCTCTTTCCGAGCCGATATCCACTGCACCACAACGCATATCCGCCGAACAATGTAAATGAAATAATTACAATACCTCATTTCAGAAAATGTCGACAAATATGATGTATGCAATCGAAATGTATCAGGCGATGAATTAGGCGTTTTTTTTTTTTTTTAATCATCTCACCCCAAGCAAGGCATTCCACTGCCACTATTGCGCATGGGGCTACATAGGGGAAGGTAAAGAGAAGGAGTGGATAGACATAGGGAATGTCAGGAGAAAGGTGACAGATGAGTAAGGATACCGAGGATGAGGGTCGGGCAGATGGGAAGAGTGCTTGATAGAATGGGAGCAGGTTAGTGTGTTAGGAGGTGTGTATTGACCTTACATTTAAACTCCTGGAGATTGTAGCCGTCGGGGAAGCAATCGTTTGGAAGAGAATTCCACAGTCGGGAAGTGCGAGGAAAGTGCGTGTTCAGTTCTTCACATCCTCGTCTCAAATCTAAGTAAAACAGATAAAAAAAAAATAACCGAAATGTCAGTCAGTTAAGTGCCATACGTGATACACGCTTGGGCGATCATGTCTCGAAAGAGACATGACTGACTGGGCAGAAGATTATCCCGCAGTAGGTTACTATTGCTTTCTGCGGTAGACTGGTTGCCGACCAAGACTATAGAACCCAATCTGTCCTGCTATTTAACCCATAACTGGAAGGAAGAGACGGATTAATACCTTACCCTAGGGTATTTGCGCGTAAGTGAATGCAATGAATTAAGCTGGAATTCGAACTCGGCTTCCTGATTTCTCGTTCCGAGCCGATATCCACTGCACTACAACGCACAATATACCTTGTTCGAATTCCAGTTGAATTCGTTGCAATCATATACGCACAAATACCCTTGGGAAAGGTATTAATCCGTCTATTCTGCCCTGATAATTTTCTGCCCTGTTAGTCATGTCTCTCTCGAGATATGATCGCCCAAAGCGTGTATCACTTATGACACTTAACTGATTTCGTTCGGACTATTGCGCTCGTCTTCGTTGCCATATTCAATACGTTTCGGCCGTTCGAAATTCCAAGCACCTGAATAAATTCGGAGCGTACAGCGGTCGAAACGTCATAAATATGGCAACGAAGATGAACACTACGGTATGAACAATGTAAATAGTGAAAATATACCATGTACATTTTTTTCATAAGTCAGTCAGCTAAGTGCCATAAGTGATGCACGCTTGGGCGACTGGCTGGGCAGAAAATTATCCCGCAGTAGGTTGCCATTGCTTTCTACGGTAGACTGGTTGCCAGCCAAGGCTATAGAACCCAATCTGTCCTATTATTTAACCCATAACTGGAGGGAAGAGACGGATTAATACCTTTCCCAAGGGTATTTCTGGGTAAGTGAATGCAAGGAATTCAACTGGAATTCGAACTCGGCTCCCGAATCGATAAGGCGAGGCCAAAACATAATTGGGATATTCTAGGAGACGTTGCCAACCCTGACTTGAATACGCATGCAATTTTTTTAATCATATCACCCCGAACAAGGCGGTAACGCCACTGATGTGCAGGGGGCTACATAAGAGAAAAAGATTAGAGTATAGTGAAGAGAAGGACAAACCAGTTAGAAAGGAGCAATAGAAGGATGGGAATGCAGGTGTGATGACAGTTGCAAAGGTCGAGAGAAAGGAAAGGATATACAGGGCGGTGTGGAAAGAACTATGGTCAAGTTGTTAAGAGATGAGTATTGACCTTGCATTTAAATTCCTGGAGGTTGTAGCCGTCAGGAAAGCAAGAAGAAGGAAGCGAGTTCCACAGGCGGGAAGTGCGAGAAAAGAAGCTGAGGGATAGAATTGTCGTCTGCATTTGGTTGATCTAACTGTGAATGGGTGAGACCCAGATTGTCAAGATTAACATTCTGATTACGTCTTCTTTCTTCAGACATGCCAGTACATCATCTGCGTCTGTCTTTTAGACGTTGACGCAGACGGTGATAAGAGGTATGGGCCTCGGTGTAAACGAGTGCCATGTCTCAAAGTTGTACTTGTGTTTCTCATGTTCGATTAGAACCATTTTTGAGAAGTCAGATTATTAGAATGCAAGAATAGTCTGTTATTCCGGAGAATTTTTTTTTTGTTTCATTATTTTTCCTTTTTTTCAATTTCGTTGTTTTCTTTTCCTTTATTTTTCTTGTTTTTCTTTTTCTTTTCTTTCTTTCTTTCTTTCTTTCTTTCTTCATAGTCTTTTTTTAATTTTATTTTCCTTCCTTTTAATCTCATCTTCCTGTCTTTCTCTTTCTTTCTTAAATTCTTTTTATTTTTAATTACTTCTTTCTTTCTTTCTTCTTTTTCTTTCAAAATTTCTTTTATTTTCCTTCCTTTTATTTTTCAATTTCTACCTTTTTTTGTTTCTTTCTGAATTCTTTTCCCTTTTCTTTTATTTTCCATTCCTTCTTCTATCTGTATTCATTTTGTACCTTTCCTTCCTTCCTTCCTTCCTTCCTTCCTTCCTTTCCCTTTTTAATTTCTTACTTTTTTGCTTTCTTTATATTTTTCTTTCTTTCTTTTTTATATTTCTTTCTGTCTTTCCTACTTAATTTCCTTTTTCTTCTCTCTTTCCTTTTTTTGTTTCTTTTCTCGGTAAGCATTATTCTTTCTTTCTTCATTTGTTTTAATCATTTTTCTTTATTTTCGTTTATTTTTGTTTCTTACTTCCTTTTTTCTTTATTAATTTCTTTCTTTTTTCATCCCTTTTCAATTTTTACTTCTTTTTCCTTTCTTTCTTTTTTTGCTTCTTTGTTTCTTTTTTCTTCTTTTTTTCTTTGGTTGTTTCTTCTTTTACTTTCTTGCTTAATTTTTTCTTTCTTTCTTTCTTTCTTTCTTTCTTTCTTTCTTCGCTTGATTTTTTTAATTTGTATCTTTTTCTTTATTTCTTTCTTTTTCATTTTTCGTTGTTTTTCTTTCATAATTAGTTTCTTTTTCTTTTTTAGTACTTTTTATTCTTTTTTCGCTAATTTGTTTCTTTTTCTTTCTTTCTTTCATTTTTCGTTCTTTCTTTCATTTATCTTTCTTTTTTTCATTCTTTCTTTTAATTTCTTTTTTCTTTATACATTTTTCTTTCTTTCTATTTTGTCGTTCGTTTCTTCAATTTAATTTTTTTTATTCCTTCCTTCCTTCTTTCCTTCCTACCTTTCTTCCTTCTTTCCTTTTCCACGCATTCTCGAGTTCTAAGATTCTCCCGACTTGAGACAGAAAAGTATAAACTTTTGGCTGGTATCTATTTTAAGACAAGAATATCTCGGACAGTTTCTTATTTTATTTATATATCTCAGGTCTACAAAAATAATCAGCCCCTTAGAACAGAGAGATAATAAAGATCTTTCTAGAGATAGACATACATCAGTATATTCGTAGCCTAATGATGAAGCCTAAAAAACGTCCTCTTTTTTTCTCGTAAACGCACTTGAGAGTTAAGCGCTCGTCACACAGTGAATTCGTATAGCAGACAATTATTAATGCCTACTGAACGCGTCGGTGATGCTTCGATGTTGTCAACAGTGGTCAAATAAACATTCCAACATCTGTTAGCCAGGTTTTAGACGTCTGCATAGAATTGAATCTCGTCAAGGTAGTGGATTTATAAGGGCAGCGGTGGCATATTGTACGAATCGTTTATTTGTTGCATTACTACGTTTACGCGTGCATTTAGCCAGACTTCAACATAAGCAAAAATAGCAGCATCCCGCATATTACTCTAGGTGAGAGGATACCTTCTCGAGTGCATTTCTGCATCGTTCAGTGATAATAGCAGATTCTGCCTTTCATTTAAGTGATCCACCTTCGCGTGTGCGACGTAGGCAACCAGAAACGACATTTTCACACGTATATACAACCATAATATACATAATCTTCAATTATTGACATCGTGCGATGTGGTGCAGTGGATATCGATTCGGAACGACAAATCGGGGAGCCGAGTTCGAATTCCGGTTGAATTCCTTGCGTTCACTTACTCACAAATACCCTTGGGAAAGGTATTAATCCGTCTCTTCCCTCCAGTTATGGGCTAAATAATAGGACAGATTGGGTACTATAGCTTTGGTCGGCAACCAGTCTACCGCAGAAAGCAATGGCAACCTACTGCGGGATAATCTTCTGCCCAGTCAGTCATGTCTCGAAAAAGACATGATCGCCCAAAGCGTGTATCACGTATGGCACTTAACTGACTGATTGGGTACCATATCGTACAACCCTCGCTCTTCTTCTTCACTGTACCCTGTCCATTCAGGACGTAGGCGATCATGGCTTTCCACGTCTCCCTATCCCTGGTAGCTCTTATCACGCCTTCTCCTGTTACACCAATCAACCCTCGTTCCATCATCCACCTGATTTGGTCCTTCAAATATGTTATCGGTTGCTTTTCCCTGTCTTTTTTCCCCTCTATCTGGCCTGTTAGTATTAAGTTGTCCAAGCTCTTCTTCCTCATTGCATGTCCCAGGAGCTTCAGTTGTCTTTTCCTGATGCTCAGTATTAATTTTCTTTTCGTTTCCCTCATTTCTAGAACATAATCATTGTTCACATTCTCTATCCATGATATTCACAGCATCCTTCTGTAGAACCACATTTCAGTTGCTTCAAGTTTTTCCTTCATCTTTGATGATATTGTTCAGCATTCACTGCCATATTGAAGAATTGATGGCACATAGCAATCCAGTACTATCTTCTTTGTTTCTAGTGAAATTGTCCTGTTTTTTAATACTTTATTCAACTTCTGGAATGCTTCCTTCGCCATGCCAATTCACGTTCGGATCTCTGTGTCACCTTTTCCGTTTTCTGTTAGAACACTTCATAGGTATTTAAATTTTTTACCTGTTTGATTTTTGTATCCCCGACCTGTATTTCGTATATTGGGTTGGCCTTTTTATTGATGACCATGCATTCGGTTTACTTGCAGTTTATTTGTAGTCCTTTCTTATCACTCTCTTCAGCTACCTTCTGTAGGGGGTCTTGTAGTTTCCTTTCTGTGTTTGTTATCAGCACTGTATCATCTGCGTACCTTAGGTTGTTTAAATTGTGGCCTCCGATGACAAATCCAGGCATAACTTCTAGATTCTCGCTGTACAAGTTGAACAGATCTGGTCCTTGCTCACCTGTGTTATTTCTTTTTGTGGAGGGGACGTTAACAAGGTCACGTATCTCCAGAATAGTGTTCAATCAGTTCTGCTACCATTCATGTAACAGAAAAGTGATGTGCTATCCCAACAGAACAATGTCTGCTCGCATGATGCCTGTCTTACTGATTTGTAAAACGCTTGCCAATTTCGCTGGCCGGCATACTCAAATGTCCTTTCTTGTATTGAAGTAAACTAATATGAAAAATATTTGAAATATTTGTATATTTGAAAATACGGAAACAACCAACATAACGATCTAACTTAAAGCAATAGGTTTCTATCATAGATTATCTACAAACATCTTTTTTAGGTACCATGCTCGTTCAGGACGTAGGCGATAATATATTTCCACTTGTTGCTCCTAACATTTCTCCTCTTGGTATATCCCAAACCCCGTTCCGTCATCCAGTTGCTCAATCCCATTAAATATATCTCATGCTGCTTTCCTCTGTCTCTCTTTCTCCTATATCTGTCCTGTGAGTATTAGATTCTCCAAGCACTCCCTCCTCATTACTTGTCCCAGAGATCTCAGCTGTCTCTTTTTAATACCGAGTATAGGTTTCATTTCCGTTTGCACCCTCTCCAAAACCTCGTCGCTGCTCACATGTTTGATCCATGGTATCCTCAGCATCCTTCTGTAGAACCACATCTATTCTTTCGAATCTCTCTTTCATCTTTCAGGAGATTGTCTAGAATTTGCTGCTATATACGAATACAGATCTCACATAAAAGTTCAGTACTCTTTGTTTCCAACGAAATCTTCCTGTCAAAATTTATATTTCTATAAAGTATACGTTTGCCATGGAAGTATAAACTTATATGCAAAATATATGAAGTTGAAGACATACAACTGATTTCGAAATATTTCAATTTGGGCATTAAATAACCACAAGAGGTTTATATGCTGCTCAACAAATTCAGCGAATCAACTATACGTCCGTTCATAATTATACTGTGATGGTCATACTCGAGAACCAGGTGGCAGGCATCTCATTAAGTTTGAATGTATATGTTTCCGCATTTCTCTGCTTTGATAAATAAAATTTCAGAACCATGAATATGTTTCAGTTTAAACAAAATTTCTCTGTAATATGTTGAAAACATTGTAAGTTTGTGTTATGGTGAAACACACCTCTTCCTTAGATAATGGACTCTCCCTCCTATATTAATGTTATGGTGAAACACACCTCTTCCTTAGATAATGGACTCTCCCTCCTATATTAATAAGAGTTAACAGGAAGTTAACTCGAAAAGTTCTTGGGAAGATTTTTTGACGTGTGTTGTCATTTTCCGACTTCTCGGACCTTGTTTTGGCAAGCGTCAGACTTTGTTGTTTTAAAAATACTGTGATTCTCTCATTTGGACCCTTTATTTTACAAGAAAGACCTTTTTTTGTAGAGCTAAGTTTATTTTTATTTATTTCTTTTTCGTTTATTTACTTTGTTCTTTTCTGTTTTATTTTCTAGCTTTTTGTATTTTATTTTCGTATTTTTTGGCGGCCATATTTGTTTTTGTTTAGGTCGGCCGTCTTGAATTAATTTTTTGTTTCTCTTTTTTTCAGTATCCGTTTGGCCTTAAGTGCCATATTTATTTTTGTTTAAAAACTTTTCTTTTAATAGTAACTTTCATTTGAATTCTTTTTTGACCAAACAACCGTTTAATTAACTTTTTTTTCCACGTTTCTTTTTTAACCCCTCCCCATATTTCATTTACGGAGGTTGCCTTAGGCGACTCTTCGCTTTTTGTTTGATTTATTTTTCGTATTCGTTTTCTTTGTGTAGTTTGTTTCATTTTTTGTAAAGTTTATTCGTTGTAAAAATTTTATTTTGTTGATTCCTTTTTTTGTAAACTTTATTTAACCCAGCAAAGTTTATTTTTTGCCCCTCCTCCTATTTTTTAACGAGAGTAGCCTTTTTAGGTAACTCCTGTTTTCTGTTTGTTTGATTTATTTTCAGTCTTATTATAACTTGTAAAGTTTACTCATTGTTTTCTTTTGGTAGACCTCTCTAGAGGCTTATCTTTTTGCCGTTTTAAGGCAAGTTCTTAGCGTATAATTGGCCGCTAAAGGCTAGCATTTTTGCCGTTATTAGCTAAGGTTAAATTGTATTGATTTTTAAAATCCTTCGGGGTTTGTTGGTTTTAATTTAAAACCGTTTTTCTTGTCTATAATTGTCGTTTGTTTATTTTGAGCTTTTATTTATTTGTTTTATATATTTTTCCATTTTTTTCCCCCAGCCTTTTCCCACCCCTCCATAATATTAATTTAGATTGGTGGAAAAAAAAAGTGTTGCGTGGAGTGTCAGAACTTAAAAATGACCGACACTAGTCGGTCAATAAAGAAAAAGCTAGACTTTGACCCCCCTTGGAAGGGACCGCCAGAAAAAACTAATGAGGATTTTCCCCCTCTTCCGGGAAAAGAGCTTGACGAAGGAAAGGAAAAAGAGAATGCTATGAAATCAACAATGGCCGAGAATGGCCAGAAAAACGTTGAACAAGCTAAGGAGAATAAAGACATAGACAAGTCAACGAAAGATGCGGAGGCCGGGGAATCGCCTTGTGGCTGGAAGTCCCCTCCGAAAGTCAAGATCAATCTGACGGAGTTCTTGGAGAGAGCTAAGAGCTACGCACACCTTGTCGTAGAAGGTGGGCTCTTGGTAGATCCCCAAGAATTAAAGAGGATTGAAAAAAGAATAGTGTCAGTCTTCGTGGTGGACAAGCGTACGCGCAAGATTTGTCGCAGCACGAAAGACACAGTGTTGAAAACACTGCAGTCAAAGGGGTATAAGCCCTTAAGGATAGTGAAAGGTGCGGGCTTCTTCATGTGGGACGTGCTGCTGCCCACACCAGTGGATTGCCTGAAAATGGCCAAAGAAGACATTATAACTGAGGTATACATCCTCCGCGCAGTGTATGAAGGCAAAAGAAGGACCAGTGTAGCAGTATATGAGGTTCCTCCTCAGGTCATCGGGGAGCATCTTGCTGCGTACTTTTCGCAGTTCGGCGAAATTTTAGATGCCTCCTGCGATGACCTGAACGGGGGATGGTCTTTCGATATAATGATCGACAACGAGACCTTCAAGACCATCCCCAACTGTCTTGACGTAGGGGGCCTGAGCTTGCCGGTGATCATGTCCGGCCGCAAACCAAAATGCTGGAGGTGTGGAGAGGCTGGTCACCTCTCCTCCTCCTGCCCAGAGAAGAAGGCCTCTGGAAGCCAGGCTCCAATCGACCAAAATCCCCCTCTGGCCGCTCCTGTTACATCCGTCTCGCCCGTAGTGGGCATGCCAATACCCAGGACCGGTGCGGCAGTTACCCCGGTTGGGAACAAGAAAGTTCCCTCACCCCTCGAAAAACCATCACCAGCTGCAAGTGCAGCCACAGAGAAGGCAAAGGGGGAGTAGCTGGTTGTTGGCAGGGCCAGGGGGAAGCGTCAAGCTGCGGAATCTCGGTCCCCGAAAACCTCTAAGACGAAAGGCACTAACAGCCCCACTCCCTCCACCAGCAAAAAGGGCGATGCCTCGGCTTGGGCGGCTCCAAATTTAGAAGATCTTAAAAAAGCCTACGACCCTGGCTATGAAAAAATGGAGAAGATCAAAAAGCTAAAGAAACAACTTGAAAAGCGGCCATTTCGTCCATCGGAGGACTTGATTAAAGATCTACAAAAACGTCCGTCTCGCTCCTCGGCCTCTGCCCCGTCCTCCCCTCAAAAGAAAAAGCCTGGGAAAACAAAGGAAACACACTCATCACAACCCACTCCCCGGAAACCTTCCCCTCGCAGTCGAGACCCCAGTCCTGTCATCAATTATTTCCGGATGTCTCCATGTCTCTCTCCGTCCCTCTCCCCCAAAACAGATGCCTCCACCATCAAAAAGGCAACGAAGCTCGTCAGCCGAGGATAAGGAAGCGCGCAAGAAGCCGGCGAAACTACCATACAGGCAAGGGGAGGACATCTGCCGTATTTCCCCGGCCCAGGCTGAAAGAGCCAGAGATTTTGGAAATAGGATCAAGCAGTTAAAGGCGCTTCTATCAATGAAGAAATGTGGTGACAAGGATGTTGAGTCGCCGGGAAACTTTCCTCATGCTCAACGGTTATTAACCGTCATCCGAACTGGGCCGGGAGCACGGCAGACTTGGGGCATGGTCGAGGAAGCCGCTAAAATACAACTATCTCCACCAATCATTACAACCAAGTCGGAAAAGCTGACAAACTTAGAGAAATTTTGTACAGGACGGGTCCCGGTTTTAGTTCACCCCTCCCTCTATAGGGCGCTAAAACTAACCTTTCCCTGGGATGTTGGCGGCGTCTCCTCTGACGGCACCATCAAGAATGAGATGGGCCATGGGTCAATGGGAGAGGCTGTCGGCATCCTTTCCCCGACCATGTTCTGTCCAGGACCCCAACCCTAATTAAGGATCATAATGGCTCTCTGGTTAGCAAGCGTGAATGCCCGGGGGCTGAGGTCAGAGTCTCGGAGGGTGAGACTCCTTCATGACCTCCAGCGCCTCGGGGTGGATGTTTGTTGTCTGCAGGAAACCCGGTTTTTAGCTGGCGACTATGAGGGCATACTGTCTAGGGATTACGATCTCTATTCAGCATGTTTTGATGGTCGTTCTAGAGGTGTTTCCTGGCTAGTGAGCAAGTCTTTGGGTGCGGCGTGTACGCTTGTCTTCGCGGATCCAGCGGGCAGGATTTGTGTGCTGGATATTACCATAAAGGAGAAGTCTTCTCGCCTCATTGGGGTTTATGCGCCCAATGTCCATGCGGAGCGTCCTGCTTTGTTTCGGCAGCTCGAGTCGTTCTTTGGAACATCGAGGCGGGTAATTTTAGCGGGGGATTGGAATGCCGTCCTTGACCCTGAGAAGGATCGTATAGGAGAAAGATCGGGTACTAACAACCCGGATGTGAAACCATTTCGGGAATTTATCGACAGGAATGATCTTGTCGATAAGTACCGAAATGAACACCCCCGGGAGGTAGTGTGGACTTGGACTAATAGGGGCAGCTCGGATTCGAAGGTACGCGCAAGCTACCTCGACCGAGTCCTAGTTAGGAGAGTCGACGTAGGGCTCTTAAGTTGTCCAAGTTTCCATTCCATAGTTTACACGGATCATAGGCTCGTCCGGGTTCGTGTAAACTTAGATAAGCCTAAGGTTAAGTTGGCTGGCTACTGGAAATTGAACGCGTCATTATTTGATAGCCAAGATTTCCAGCACCAGCTTTTACTAACACTAAAGCGGGAACTGACGGGGGCTGTGGTTGGGAATAAGTGGTGGGATACACTTAAATCCAAAATTAGGTCGTTTGCTGCCGACGATAGCCGTCGGCTCAACTTAGCTAATTTAGCGGCGCAATCGACGTTAGAGAAAAAAGTTGATCGGGCAGTTAAATCCCGTAATAGTGGGGACGTAGCCTTAGCTAGGGCCGAGCTGGCCTCCTTGGCTATCAAGAAGGATCAAGCTCTGGTAGTTAGGGCTAGGTTAAAAAGAATGTCTTCTGAGGCAACGAATATGGCCGCAGAATTGCGTGCAGAGGAAGCTAGGCAAGCAGCCAATCGGCATATCAAGGACATCACATTGCCGGATGGTCGTACCGTGACTACAGACGTGGGTATATGTGGAGCTTTTCGGGATTACTTCCAGGATCTTTTCACCAGGGAGCCCGGTCTGAGCTCTGCTCGGTTCGACACCTATTTGGCTGACTTTCCCCGCCTCGAGGCGGCTGAAGCGGCTAGGTGCGAGGGGCCCATAACAGAGTCGGAAATCTGGGATGCGCTGAAATTGGTTGGCCGGGACAAAACTCCAGGTTTGGATGGTCTTCCCTACGAACTGTACTTGAGGCAGTCGTCCGTTCTTGTTCCTCTGCTGGCTCTTGTTTATAACAACTGGATGAAGCAGGGGTCTATACCTCGTCGCTTCACCAGGGGTGTAATCAAGTTGCTTCGCAAGAGCAAGAGCGGTGGGGGTGGCATAGATAATTATCGGCCTTTAACGATGTTAAATACTGACTTAAAGATTTTTGCCAAGATCTTGGCCGGCCGTTTGCAGGCTGTCCTCTCTAGTCTGATTGGCCCCGAGCAGACTTGTGCTGTGAAGGGCAGGACTATTCAGGACAACCTTCATTTGGTACGCCTGATCATTGAGAAAACCGACACCGAAGCCGCGCTGATCAATTTGGATCAGTCCAAGGCTTTCGATAGGGTTGACCATCGTTTCTTGGAGTCTGTCCTTTCCGCCGCCGGTTTCGGGCCGTACTTTCGCTCCTGGATCCGACTGCTGTATGAGTCCCCCAGTGCGCTGGTGGAAGTGAATGGGGTAAGATCGAAGCCCTTCACTTTATCTCGCTCCATTCGTCAAGGTTGTCCACTTTCGCCTTTGCTGTACGTTCTTGCATTGGAGCCTTTCCTCCGCAAGTTAAAGGCGAATCCGGTCCTTCGCGGAATTTCCGTACCTGGTGCTACCACCTCGGCCAGGTACTCCGCCTATGCTGACGACGTTTCGGTTTTTGTGTCGAGCAAAGCCGAGATTGACGAAGTCAGCAAAGAAATCAGATGTTATGAGACGGTGACAGGGGCCAAGATCAATCGCGATAAGTCTGTTGGCTTGCGATTGGGTGCGTGGAAGGGAGTTTCTCTTCCCGGACCTTTCCTCTGGACGGACGGGCCGATCAAGATTCTCGGCGTCTTTTTCGGTCCTGATCTCCAGTTGGAAATGAATTGGTCGGAGGTTCGAGAGAAGGCCGAGGGCGCAGTTCGTCTGTGGACTCGGAGGAGGCTCTCCTTAAAGGGGAGGGCGGAAGTATGTGCCTCGCACATCTACCCGATTCTCCTTTACCGACTCTCGGTACTTCCTCTCCCGTGTGCCATTCGTTTGGGTTTAATTCAGCTCTTGTTCTCCTTCCTTTGGGGAGAAGGCAAGTCTCCCAAGGTACGTCGCGAGATCTGTTGCCTGCATCCATCTGAGGGCGGTCTGGGCATGCCTAGCGTTGAGATTCGTCAACACACGCTTCGCATTAGATTCCTGGATCGAATGTGTATGCTGGAGGATGAGAAGTGTGCATTTGTCGGAGGAGGAGGCCGGCCGTACTCCTCGTGGCGAGTGCTCCTTCTATAAAGAATGTCGTTTGGCTCTCCAGTTTCTCTTGCGGGCTACGGATGGCCTCTCCAACGCCCAATCGTTGTCTCTTAGGGCATTATATCGGGTTTTAGTTAGGGGGGCCGTTCAAGATGAACTGATTGGCGAGCTCGGGCTTACGAAGCAGGAGGCTCGCTCCATATGGCCTTGGGCGCCCGGGTTGAAATGTCTCACTAATGATGAGGCATCACTCACCTGGCTGATGATACGAAAGGCTCTCTGGGTAGGCAAGAGGCTTCATGCAGCGGGCCTAACTCCGAAATCAACCTGCGTGCGTTGTGGGCTGACGACGGAAACCGTCGATCATGCCTTCTTCCACTGCAGTGTTGTTGCTCCGTTGTGTAAGTTTCTTGAAGACCTCATGGTTCGTATGCTGCGTGGAAAGTTCTTTGTCCTTGAGGCTAGTTCTGTTTGTAGCAATGTCGTACCTCCGTTATCTAGGGCTGAGCACTATGTGCTCTTTTGCTTACTAGGTGTTATGCGAATCGTGATTTGGACGACGCGACAGAAGGAATTCTATGGTGATGAGAAGTTTACCTCTTCCCAACTGATCTTGTTCTTTAAGCATCAGCTTAAAGTCAAGATCAGGACGGAAAGGAAACGACTCACTCCATCTGAATTTGGCAAAAGGTGGGTGAGTCTTGCGCGATTCTGTCGAGTGAAAGGTGCTGACCTGGAGTGGTTGTTTGATGCTGGTTAGGCATCAGGATATTGGGTGTGCTGGGCAGAACATGTGCACCCCGTCCCTGTTAGGTTAGTGTAGGGAAAGTTTGATTTTTCTGTTTTTGGTTTCATGTTAACTTAGCTAGGTTATGATTGCTCATTGACCCCCTTTTCTTTTTCGTCCCCTATTTTTCTTTAGTTTAACCCCCCTTCCCTCCCCACCTTAGGTGTTCAACAATGTTAGTTCCCCGGTGGATGCGTGGCGACTTTCGTTATTTTTCAAGTGTGCTTTTCGTTTTTGTTATGATGTTTAAATGTGTGAGTGATTGTGTGAGTGATTGTTGATTGGATAAGTGATATTATTATATTTCTAAAGCCACGCATTATGTTTCGTCCGGGGAAGTGATTTTGCTGTCACAATATTAGAGTAGTGGGGGGCTTTTATTACAAATATGATTTTGTTTAGTTTCTTGTACATATCTTACTTTCATTGTATAAAATCATTGGGGAATTTTAAATGTTGTTATTTCTGCCCATGCCCTCCACTGAACATTGTACATATGGGAGTTAAGTAGGTCTACATAGAGAACCTGAGGTATTATGGTGGACGTGGTAAGAATGGTAAGTAAAAATGTGGTTTTATGGTGAAAGGTTATTGTTAGCGTGTCAGGGTCAACGAAAGTGAATAGCTAAGTTAAATTAGGACAGTTGAAGACCAGCCTTCCCCATCCCCGTATTAGGCCTTGTGCCACATTTGTACTTCTGTACAATAAATAATAAAGTTCTTGGGAAGTTCATAGAAGTTCTAAATTGTTCTTTAGAGTTCTATTGGAGTTCAGTAGAACTACTAGGCAGTTGATATTAGTTGGCAGTTAGCCGGATACTAAGGAGTCAGCTTTCGGTGGAAGATTACCAAGTTCCTAACACTTAGGGTGCGTTAAGTCGATTAGCAACCGACGTAGCACGATTATAACTTTCAGTGCAAAAACTACTTCACAGCAGTTTGAATTTGAAAATACGAACTTTAACCAAAATGGTCAGAATGAAAAAAAAATAAAATAAGAAATAAAAAAATGAAAAGATAAGGCGTTTGTTGGTCCCATATCCATTTTATCTAAATTATTATAATCTAGGAAAACTGAGGTCCTACACCAACCAGCACCTACAGTTCCTTATATTGAACCCAACGACTTTTGTAAATGGACATGGACAACCACACACAAGTTTCTGTATCTTGGCAGCACACTATCATGCTGCGCAAACATCGATAAAAATGTCACCCACAGGATAGCAAGAGCCAGCGCAGCATATGGCAAACTGAGAGAGAGTGAGAGAGAGTATAGACAAAAAGCTTCAAGTGTATAGATCTGTAGTCTTTCCATCCCTGCGCTATGCGTGCGAAAGGTTGACAGGCTATAGCAAGCATGCGAAACAACTGAATACTTTCCATATGAGGTGTCTGCCTGCCCTCCTCAATATTAAATGGCACCATAAAATTCCAGACTCAGAAGTGCTGGAACGTGCCAAGTGTAACAGCATCCCCGCCCTGTTTCTTCGCTCTCAACTTCTGCAGGCTGGTCATACACACCGCATGGAGGACAGCCGACTACCGAAGAGACTCTTCTCTGGTGAACTCTCCACAGGGAAACGTTCGCTTGGCCGGCCAAATTTGAGGTACAAAGACAGCTTAAAAGAGACCCTCAAGTTCTGTGACCTTCCATACTCCTCCTGGGAATCTACTGCTAAAGATAAAGCTGCCTGGAGATCTCAAGTGATATTTGGAGTTGCAAAATTTGAAAAGGGTCGCATCAGGGCACTCAAAGAGAGACGCCAGAAAAGGAAGGAGCACAAAATCTCCGTCCACCAGCTTGGTTCTGCCCTCTACATCCCCTGCTCCTGCTGCAACAGGCTCTTCCGTGCTAATATTGGCCTTATCAGCCCCCTCCTCACCTACCCAAATCCTTAGCGACCAAGAGTCATTGTCTTCTTTGCCTGCGAAGGACGAACATCAATATAATCTAAACTATAATTATCCTCTTAAAATTGTGCTTGTCCCGCTCTTCGTTAGTTCACATTGGTGTTACGCGGTTCTGGGTGAGCGTAAAACATCTTGGGAGGAAGACAAATGCATTATTCCTCTAAGATTTAAAATAAAATCTATTAAAGAAGATGTTACTATCCGAGAATAATTTAATGTACGCTAAGGCTGCTGAAATAACCGTGGCCTTAGAAATGGCAGAAACAAGTGATTGTTTGTTGAGACAAATACCACAAGTCAAAGAAGCACGCTGGTAAGCCGGCTAAAGAAACGGCCTCAGACACTCCATGTTACCGTTAGAGAAGACCATACGAACCAACATGTTGGTTTAAGGAACCTAGATCCAGTTTTTACTTAAAAAGGGCCAAATGACATTCATATTACCCCCTCGGTGGTCTCTAACATAATTTCAAAGCTTGACAACCATAAAGCGAGCGGCGGCGAGGGAATCCCAATCATTGTCCTGAAGAAATGTTCCCCTGAACTCTCCTCTGTTCTCTCCAAACTCTATAACTACTGCCTCTCTGCTTCTTGCTTTCCTGCCTGCTGGAAGCCCTTCTCCGTGGTTCCAGTATATAAAAACATAGGTGAACCCTCTGGCCCCTACCGATTTTTGGCAAAGTGTTCTAAGCCATCATAAACGCCGAGGTTGTTCAACATCTCACAGCCCACAGACTATTCTCTGACAAACAGTATGGTTTCCGCTTCACCAGGTCTACTGCTGATATGCTCACAACCATCACTGAATATATACACCAGGCTCTCGACAAGAATGGTGAATCCCGAACTGTTTCCCTAGATATCTTCAAAGCGTTTGACAGAGTCTGGCATGCTGGCCTTCTATGCAAGCTGCGAGGTTATGGTATAACTGAACAATTGTTTGACCTTAAACAGTCATTCCTTTCAAATCGCACAATGAAGGTAGTAATGAACGGACATACCTCCCAATACTATCATACAAACGCGGGTGTCCCTCAAGGCTCTATTCTAGGTCCTATGCTTCTCCTTATCTACATTAACAATCTCCCAGATGTAATAAATCCCAAGTAGGCATATACGCTGACGATGCTATAGTTTACTCTCGCATCGTTCAAAAATCTGCTGAGGCTGACAAAGCAAACTTCGCTGCCGAGCTTGAAAAGGACCTCCGATCCGTGGCGGACTGGGGTAAGAAATAGCTCGTGAATTTTAATGCTTCTAAAACGAAGCTGCTATCTATTAATCATCACAGATAATCGCACTTATCCCACCATTAGCATGGCTCAGGCTAGTCTCCTTGAAAACAAAACACTGCGTCTCCTCGGCTTAACTCTCACAACAGACCTCAAGTGGAATGACTATATAGAATCCATAGCTAAATCCGCTGATAAGAAAGACGTTTCTTTGTGTAGGGCCAGGAAGTTTTTTCCGCTTGAAATAAGCCTGCACATATATAAATCTACCATCTGCCTGTGCATTGAATACTGATGCCATATCTGGTCGGGTGCTCCTGCTGTCCACCAAGGTGTCATTGACAAAATCCAACGAAGAATCTGTAATTTAATAGATCCCGACTTGGCAGCTCAGATACAGTCACTTTATCACCGGCGCAGTGTGGCTTCCTTGTGTCTCTTCTACAAATACTTTCACGGCTTCTGCTCCGATGAAGGTAGCTCACTGGTGCCTCCTATATATAAATTTACTCGAGCCACAAAATTAGCAACTATATCTCACCCTGTTACTGTAGAAACCAATAAATTGTAAAAGCAAATTCTACTCCATCCGCTTCTTTTCTCGCACTTCCCGCCTGTGGAATTCCCTTCCATTTACTTGCTTTCCCGACAGCTCGAATCTCCAAGAATTTAAATGTAAAGTCAATAGCCATCTCCTATCTCACTAACTTGCATCCTCTCTCTCATGCTCCACACTCCATCCACTCCACTCTCATTAGTATTCTCATCGTTCTCTTACCCACTTTCTGACACCCCCTATGACCTGTCACTCTTTCTCATAACTTTCCTCCTATGTAAGCCCCTGCAAAACAGTGGCATTAAAATGCCTTGCTTGAGGCGATATGATTATAAAAAAAAATCTCTACTATTATAATGTGGATATAAAGTGGGGGGTCAATTCTACACTACACTCAATATATAAACTAATCCCTCACTTCATGGCCACAATCATCCTTCTCTTACCCACTTCCTGACACTCCTTATAACTTGTTACTCTTTTTCATAACTTTCCTCCTATGTAACCCCCTGCAAAACAGTGGCATTAAAATGCCTTGCTTGAGGCGATATGATTATAAAAAAAAATCTCTACTATTATAATGTGGATATAAAGTGGGGGGTCAATTCTACACTACACTCAATATATAAACTAATCCCTCACTTCATGGCCACAATCATCCTTCTCTTACCCACTTCCTGACACTCCTTATAACTTGTTACTCTTTTTCATAACTTTCCTCCTATGTAACCCCCTGCAAAACAGTGGCATTAAAATGCCTTGCTTGAGGCGATATGATTATAAAAAAAAATCTCTACTATTATAATGTGGATATAAAGTGGGGGGTCAATTCTACACTACACTCAATATATAAACTGATCCCTCACTTCATGGCCACAATTATCCTTCTCTTACCCACTTCCTGACACTCCTTATAACTTGTTACTCTTTTTCATAACTTTCCTGCTATGCAACCCCCTGCAAAACAGTCGCAGAAAAATGCCTCGCTTGGGGCGATAGGATTATAAAAAAAAAAGAGACGACATGTACTAACAAGACATTTGGGAATATTAAATTACTAGCAGCGGTTCTTTAGCTATCTAGCCACCAAACTGCACTTCCTACATCACATGGACTACATATGGAACTGGTTGACACAATGAGAAAAAAACATTCCTACATGCTAAGTATTGATCACATAAATCTGATTATTGACACATTCTGATCCTGGAAAATCCAATCCGAGTGGCAAATGATGCATCTCCCTCTAGGTTGGGAGCTATGCTCTCCCACGCCACAGAGGACGATAGCACGTAAGAGATTTTACAAGAAAAAGTTTTCTCATTTGCCATTCAGGGATACAGGTATGGTTGACAGCGGCTATAATCAAGGGATAAAATTCGGGTCTTGGTGAAATATCAGAGGACACAGGTGTACAATTTAAACTTGTATGTCGTGGATTCAGAGCCTCAAACGCGCTTTGGCAGAAAGTGGCTCTGCTTTATAAAATTAATTTTACAAGAGATACAGACAGCACCACTAATGGAGACAATGAAAGTCAAAGTAAGACACCTCCTCACAAAGTATAGTGAAGTTTTACTGAGGAAATTAAGACCGCAAAAGAAGTTATAGCTAAGTTAATTCCGAAATACGTTATTCATAAAGGCTAGCTCGGTACCATATGCGTTGCACCCACGTGTAGAAGCAGAGTTAGACCGATTGAAAAAAAAAAGAACAATGAAAAAAGTAACAATGAGTGAGTAAGTTTCTCAAATCAGACTTCTTCATCTTCTTCTTCATGTGCCGTGTCTCTTCAGTGGGTAGGCGATCATGGACTTCCACTTGGCTCTGTCTCTCGTTGCTATCAGTATTTTCTTTCATAGTATCTCTTCCAAGCTCCGCACCATCAACCATTTGCTCAGACCTAACAAGTACGTCTCGAGCTGCTTTCCCCTGTCTCTTCTTCCATTTATCCGACTTGTGAGTATCAAGTTCTCCAGCTCCTTCATTCTCATTACGTGTCCGAGGAACCTCATTTGTCTCTTCCTGATATTTATTATCAGTTTTCTTCTCTTTTGCATCCTTTCCAACACCTTATCGTTGCACACATGCTCTGTCTATGGGATCCTCAGCGTCCTTCTGTAAAACCACATTTCTGCTGCCTCAAGCCTCTCCTTCATCTTTGATGAGATTGTCCAGCATTCACTTCCATACAGAAAGACAGATATCAAGTAGCAATCCAACATTCTTTTCTTTGTTTCTAAAGAGATTTTCCTGTCTTTCAGTACACGGGTTAGCGGACTACCAGTAAAAAAAAGTCAGGAGCAGTCCGGATTTGCGTAGACTATAAAGCAACTGTGAACCCATGTCTGAAAATAGTTTAATACCGCTTGCCAAAAATTTAAGACATATTCGCAAAATTTGTAGGTGGTAAGCAGTTTACAAAGATTACCTTGCGGCAAAATAGAAATGGAAGAACCATCCAAGCGGAACTTTACTCTGAACACGTACAAGAGCATAACCAGCAAAACCGCTTACCATTTTGTATTGCATGAAGCCCAGCAATACGGCAGCACACAGTAGACCAGATACTAGCAGAAATTACCGAAACAAAGTGCACAATTGACGACTTGATCATCGCAGGGACAGACGATGAAGAATGCCTACACAATGTAGAATCAATACTGAAGCGACTCAAAGAATGTAACCTAAAGGCCAGCTTAGATAAAGATGGATTCTTTATGGAAAGGAGTACCTAATGTGAACATAAGATCTCTGCGTTTAGTCTACAAAAGCCAGGTCATTCGAGAAGCACCACAGCCCAAAACAGTAAAACAGCTACGGTCCTTCCTGGGAATATTAAATTACTACCATCGGTTCTTGCTCAATCTAGCCACTAAACTGCACCTCTTACATCAGTTGTTGCTTATGGACTACATATAGAACTGGTCACCAAAATGTGAAAAAGCATTCCTACATTCTAAGTATTGATCACAACAATCAGATAATTGACACATTATGACCCCGGAAAACCAATCCGAGTAGCAAGTGATGCGTCTCTCTCTAGGTTGGGATGTGCTATCCCACGCCACGGAGGACGATACGGAACGGCCGAAAGCTTTCACATCAAAATCTCTTTCTAAACCAGAGCTTAATTACTCTCAGGTTGACACAGAGGCATTGGCTTTCGTCTGGAAGGTAACACGTCATTATTATCTATACGGACACAAATTTACTCTCGTCACAAACTATAGACAAAAGGGAATACTTGTAATTGTAGCAACACAACTACAGAGATATGCAATTTTCCTGTCAAGAAACAACAATGTGTAACACTGCCACCCGGCTGGCTGGTCGGTTCGGTCGCTCGCTAGTTCGGGGACGGATCCTGCTGCGATGATGTCGAAACGGTTACCACTTATGTCGATGCTTTCGGGCCGCTGGTCGTGATGATCTCGTCACAGAAGCAGGTCCTCAAGACGTCTATTACAACAACGGGCCCACTGCCCACGTTGTGATTTGATCTCAGAAAGTCGCCTTGTGCAAATCCGGTAGGCTTATTTCTACCAGATCCAGACCGGACACGTGTACACTTGTGGTTAAAATAAAATAAACACGGCACCAAAAAAAAAAAAAAAAAAAAAAAAAAAAAAAATAATAATAATAAAAATAATAATAATAATAAATAAATGAATAAGTTCGAAGACGCCTGGAGAGTTACGAAGAAAGTCTTTATAAAAAAATTATTAGTTACAGGAGCAGATAATACAGTTGTCGGAATGCCAATTTACAACTGAGCGAGAGAGAGAGAGAGAGAGAGTTCGTTTTCAAAATATCAGAGCATTCAATCTTCAATTAAAAATGTCTTTTTCAAGTTTCGTTAAAGTAATCAGAGCTCTTCAAATTTTCATTAAAGTCGTTTCACATATTCTCTATAATCAGAGCTGTCAATTCTCTACGTAACTTTTAAAACAACAAAGTTCTTTCGGGTTCTTATCGGAGCTTAACGGAATTTACCGAATTAGAGGTGGCTAATGGCGGCGACGTGACTGCGGCGGTGTGGGGTTGTTTTATCGAAACACAAAACTACAACCCAATAGAGAGAGATTACCCATATTGCCTCTCGCAGGAAAATACCGGGCAACAGAAAAGCAGATGGACACTACCAGCTTGCCCCACATTTCACAACTGAAGCAGCTACCAGTTCCATGCGGCAAAATCATGACAGCAGCAAGACGTGATTTAACCCTTTCACTTGTCTTAGAGAAAGTACAAAAATAATGGAAGATAATGAATGTCAACTTTCACAAAAAATGTATGCACTATCAACTTGTAACGCAAATCTTCTTTGAGGATGCTAAACCAAAATTTCATATTTTGAAATTTTATAGCTAATGTTTCCTTATTAAAATCCGCTCCATAGCTATGTTGATTTTTATGATTAACTATCCTATATCCACGGGATGTGCATTGTGGTTCAGTGCATATAGTCTCGAGGAATCGGAGAGCCGAGTTCGATTTCGATTGAATTCCTTGCATTCACTTACGCACAAATACTTTTGGAAAAAATATTATTCCTCTCTTCTCCCTCCAGCTCTGGGTTAAATAGCAGAACAGATTGGGTTCTGTAGCCTTTGTTGGCAGTAGTTATACCACACAAGAAAATGGCAATCTACTGCGGGAAAACGTTCTGCCAAGTGAGTCATGTCTATTTCGAAACCTGATCACACTATCATATATCACGTATGGCACTTCATTGGTTGATCCTACGCCTAGCTAGCTAGAATCACAACCATTTTATGCATTACAATTTTCTAATTTGCGACAATATCTTATCATTCAATACGATATATACTCCAATGCTAAATGTAAATCCGTGAAACTACAAAACATTTGATATAAAAGTTTAAAACTATGTTATTCTTCAAGTCAAGTGAATCTCCATGAGAACAATACACAGCGCCTCCTCGGTCTTTCACTATCTTCCATTCTCAAGTGGAACCATTGCATTGAGTCAATAGCTAAATCCACTGCTTGAAAGATTGGATCATTGTGTCGGGCCAGGATGTTATTTTACGCCTGAATCCATCTGCACATATACAAAACAATCACTCGTCCGTGAATGGAATACTGCTGTCATATATGGTCAGGCGCCCCCGCTTTTCATCTCAGTGTTCTCGACAGGCTCCAAAGGGGAATCAGTAATGTGAACTTGGCGGTTCGACTCCAGCCACTTTCTCATCGACGGGATGTGGCTTCATTCTGTCTGTTCTGAAATTTTTTTTCATTTCTTTTTATTTCGTGAATAAACTTTTCCATGCAAAATAAGTGTTCAGGCGATAATGTGAAATCGGGCCTCTGTTTAATTCAAACTGTCGCGTAATCATTAGCATGTGCGAAAACTGTTTTTTTTTTTAATAGAAAACCAACATCTAGGCTTTATATAGCACAACTTACTATCTTTGATAACATGTAAGTCTCCTTAATTTGCATTTAATATCACGGTATTATACACTGACGTGCCAAAATTCTTAAGATATATTCCGAGTATCGTGCAGTCACTCTACACGTAGCTTTCCTTGCTCATCATTATGGAGCTAAGGATGTGCGTTGTGGTGCAGTTGATATCGAGAGCCGAGTTCGTATTCAAGTTGAATTCGTTGCACTCATTTACGTGCAAATACCATTGAGGAAAGTATTAATCTATCTATTCTCCCTTCAGCTATGAGTTAAATAGCACGAAAAATTGGGTTCTATAGCTTTGGTTGGAAACCAGTCTACCTCGCCTGGATGTTTGCGTAACACCCCGCCTGGCTTCATTCTGTCTGTTCTGAAATTTTTTTCATGGTTTCTGCTCCGACAAACTTAAGTCACTGGTGATCCTGCCACATAAGTCTCCTCGTGTAACCAAACTGGCAACTGGGTCCCACCCATTCACAGTTAGATTAACTAAATGTAGCCGACAATTCTACTTCTTTTCTCGCACTTCCCGCCTATGTAACTCTCTCCTATATTCTTGCTTTCCTGACGGCTACAACCTCCAAGAATTTAAATGCAATGTTAATACCCACCTCTTAACTACTTGACTCTAGTTCTTTCTACATCACCCTGTATATCCTTTCCTTTCTCTTTACCTGCAACTGTCATCACATCTGTATTACCATCCTTCTCTTGCTCCACCATCTGACACCCCCTTTAACTGGTTTATCTTTCTCTTTACTCTCTTCCTCTCGAATATTTTCTCTTATGTAGCTCCCGTGCGCATCAGTGGCGTTACCGCCTTGTTTAAAAGAAGTGAGCGAACCTGAAGGAGATTGCCACTATCTTTAAATTTGTTGTTTTACAGTTTTTTTTTTTTACTTTTTTCAGCGCAGTCTTATCGGTTATTATACAGAGTTTCCGATTATCAAAAAAAAAATCAATATTTAAACAATTTTAAAACAAAAACAATAAACAAACAAAACAAGAGACGATGGAGAAACACTACGATGAACAATACATTTATTAATCTTGGAGAATTCTGATAAAAATCAACAAGCACAAAGTAATTAGTAAGAGTCCAATTTACTTATTCAGTAGTGTTCTTTAAAGATTTCTTAAAGCGAGCGAAAGTGTTTTGTTCAATTTAGTGTGAAAAAAATATTATTCCTCTCTTCTCCCTCCAGAATCGGATCAAAATTGTGGATTTGTATAAAGGACATACAGACAGAGAAACACACACACACACACACACACACACACACACACACACACACACACACACATATTGCCTTATATATATATATATATATATATATATATATATATATATATATATTATCGATTTTCTGCACCATTGTAAGAACTGCAGCCTTGAAACTTCTGAATATCGTTTCTTATGTCTTTGTCTATGAGTGTATCAAATTTGATTAAGATCGGACCACTCCTTCCATAATCTGATTTTTTCGATTATCGATTTTTGATATTTATCGGGGGTACCTCGATACAAAACTTAACTAAGAACACTCGCAGACGCTTATAGTACAACTGTGTAAGTTTTAAAAAAAATCGGTTCAGCCGTTTCGGAGTCTATAGGTAACGGACACACACACACACACACACACACACACACACAATTCCATTTATAAATAAGTTTAGATTCTTTGTATAGGCGAAAGGACAATTTTAAAATCTCTTGTAGACCTACAATATCATTGTTATTTTTTTTTTTTTGATGAATGCCATATGGAATTCCAAGAAAATGTCAAATCTATCTCTTTGATCTTTTTTCTATTTGTTTTGTATTTTTTGTTTGTTTTTGTGAACGCACCATTCTTCCATATATTTTTATTCTTCTTTCATTTTATTTCTGGGTATTCATTTTTTTTTAAAGTCAAATAATTCTGATCGTCAAGGTGTAACGCGGGTCACTCAATATTCTTTTGCCTTTAAGAAAGACATTTTTTTTTCATTAGTTTGTTCGTCGTACAAAATGCGAAGACGATAAGATCTTGCACGGAGTCAAAACACTTAACTCCATAGATATTTCCAGATTAGAATCGCTGGTGAACAGATTTACTTTTCACGTGGGAATTCGTATTCATCTTCGCTTGTTCACTTCAAGCCCCAAAGAAATTGTGTACACTCCTTAATGAAAAGTAAACATAACATTTTGGAGAAAAATCTTACTGACATATATATATATATATATATATATATATATATATTCTTGTAATCCATTTTTCTTCTTGTTTTGTAATATGTCAGATGCTTATGCCATTTTACAAGAATTTTCATCTCTGGCTAGAAATCAGCGGATCTGGGTGGGCATGGAACGTCTTGGGAGGAAGACAAATGCATTATCCCTCTAAGATTTTTTAATAAAAAGGCGGCTATTTTAATTAGTATGCTGTATGTGGAATGAGATTTTGGGAATGACGGGTGGCGTAACGGTAATCATCATCGCAAATGGAATTTACAATTCAATTTCAAATTCAGGTTTAGACTGTTTCTGTTCACTTTCCATTCATATCATGGTACCCTATGAGAAGGATGGTACCCTATCTCAAAAGTCTATTTGCCATATAAACTGGCAATCCTTTTTTAGCCAAATATAGTTAATAATGGTTTATGATCGATCTGTAAATTGAAAATTCTTCCATGCAGGTATCTGTGAAATGTTGTTACCGCAAAAATGATACTGGGGTTTCTTTTTCAATTTGACTGTACGCTTTTTATGGGGGTAGCAACTTTCTTGACGCGTGTGCTATGGGTTTCTTTGCACCATCTGGCATAAGATGTAGGATACACGCTTCAATACCATACGAGCTAGCATTGCAGGCTACAATTATATCTAATTGGGGGTTGAAGTGAGTCAGAAATAGTTCTGATGTTAATATAGTTTTTATTTTTAATTCTTCTTTTATTTTTTCTGCTGATGCAAATGGGACATTTCTTTTCCTTAAAAAAAACAGGTTGAACGTTTTTTTATGCTCGGATCTGGATTTTGTCTTAGTACATTTTCCTAGCCCCACCGAGAAAACTTCGGGAAATTTTTCTTTTTATTCGTCTTTCACCTCTTGGGCTTCCGTTGTGATATTTTCCACTTTTTGGCAAAAATTGTTGATTGGTTGGTCCCACAACTTAAAATGCTCCCTCCAAGCAGTTCCAAATAAATTCTTACAGTTTTTATGGACGAAAACTTTTAGTTTTTTTGTGATGCCATTTTGTGTTAGAGGTAGCTCACGTTCAAATTTGATTTTGTCTCCTCTTACTGAACGAGCTGTTTTGTTTACTTTTTTCAGTGTTGTTTTTTTAATTTCCTCCAAGTGTAAAGATTAATAATTGAGAGATCCGAGCCAGAATCTAGTAGCAGCTTAACTGTTTTGTTTAGAATGTTGACTACGACGTATTTTCGTAGATTCTTATCTACTTTTTCATTTGATCTAGTTTGTCTGACTTTGTTTCTGTTGTTCCTTTTGTTTCTACTGTGCGCCCCTTTGTGGGCAATTTTGCCACAATTATTACGTGTCTTGTTGAAGCAGTCTGCCACCCAATGTTGTCCACCACAACGCCCGCATGCGCTTGTGGGTAATTTTTGTTTCTGAAAGGGTTGTCTGCTTTTTAGATTGTGAATGAGCATACTCTTTACTTTAAAAGGTTTTACTTTGTAAAGGTTTCTCTTTGGTTCGTACTTTCTTGTCGCCAGACTTGAGGTTAACACACTGAGATCTTTAGCCGTCGTTAATGTGATGGCGTAAGCTTTTTTGTTGAGTTTTTAAGGTAGAGGTTTCTCTTTGTGATTCGAATATTCTTCGTCGACAGTGTTATGACCGAAGAGCCATAACACGGACTCGGATATGAGGTTGAATAGTATATTCTCGGAAAACGTGGTACAAAGATAAACGTGGACTGGAGAGTACTTTCTCTCGCAGGCGTCCTGACTTATTCACTCACTCTGTGACTACTCCTTAGTCACTCCACTCCGAGTTGGTAACCATAATATAAAGCTGTGGACGAGTTCATTTGTAGGTAGGTCCCCACAATACTAATAAAAAAAAGTCATACAATTTTTATCAAATACTAATATTGAAATGACAGGTAAGAAAATTTAGGTGCAGCTGGATCATTAGTTTACAAATTACAATTATTTAAGTGAAGCTACTATTGCAAATTTTCAAAACAATGGAAAAATCTGAATTTCGTATGTTGATAAAGCATAGTAATGGCTTCATAAGTTTTTTTTCAGACTCTGCTCCGTCGGAAACAACGGTTAAGAGGTGGTATGCTGACTTTAAACGCGGTCGTACAGACACAAATGATGCTGAATTCTCAGGTTACCCAAAATCGGCAGCTGTCCCGGAAAACACCAAAAAATCAACAAACTCGTTTTGGCCTATCGTAAATTGAAGTTTCGTGAGATAGCAGACAAGTTGAACATAACTAAAGGCAGTGTATTCACCATTTTTCATGAAAGCTACGTTCAAAGTGGTTGCCGCGTTTGCACACAGTCGATCAAAAACTACAACGCGTCAACTATTTAGTGTGTTGTTTGTAACTGTTTCAGCGCAACAAGAAGGAGTTTTTCTATTAATATGTGTCAATGGATAAAACATGGATCCACCACTTTAGTCCGGAGTCAAATCGGTAGTCAGCTGTGCAGGCAGCAGCAGGTGAAATCCGCCCAAAGTTACCAAAGACGCAAAAACATCGGCAGGTAAAGTTTTGGCCTCTGTATTTTGGGATGCTCAAGGTATTTTGCTCATTGATTACCTTGAATAAGGAAGGACCATTAATAGCGAATATTATATAGTATTATTAGTGCATTTGTAAGAAGAAATTGCCACAAAAAACAGCCATAAATAAGAAGAAAAAGGTGATCTTTCATGAAGACAACACACCATGTCACAAGTCGATCGCAACAATGGCAAAGCTACATGAATTGCACATCGAATGGCTTCCGTATCCACCCTATTCTCCAGATCTGGCCTCAGCTACTTCTAGCTTCTTGCAAACCTTAAAAGAATGCCCCAGGAAAAGATTTGGCTCTAATGAAGAAGTGACATCAGAACCGAGGCGTATTTTGAGGCCAAAGGTAAATCGTTCTCCAAAAATGGCATCAAATTGTTAGAAAAGCGTTGGAATCAGTGTATCACTCTAGACGAAGGCTGTGTTGATGAATAAAATCGAATTTTGCCTAAAAGTTGTTGTTTTATTAGTTAGGCCCTGAGAATGTTGGTAAAGGACAACTCCATTGATGGTGCTTCTTCTTTGATGATAACCAATAAAAACTGCTTTTTAAAGAAAAAACTGAAGCCCTCAACTTCCTTGCAAATGAAAAGACATTGGCCTTTGTTATATACCACCTCTCGAAAACATCGAGGAGCACGTATATATAAAAATATAATCGTATATTTTTATTCTTTGACAGTGACGCTTGTGTGGAGCAGGAGAACAATTCGCGAACACGAAGTAATTTTCGGAAGTCAGAAGCCATCTTTTTCTTCAGCCCAAATTCTAAACTTTATATAGTCTTAAAACTCCCATGCAACCCACATTGCCAAACATCTTGTTTTTTCTAGTTGTCACTTGGTTGACTTTATCTAAGGCCAGATGTATTCGTAAACCACTCCCGGCCGGGCCCATTGCCTTTCAAACCGGTTGTCACTTTTGTTGATATTATCTACGGCCGGATGTTTCTGTGAATCACTCCCGGTCGGGCCCATTGTCTTTCAGACCGGTTGTCACTTTTGTTATTATCTACGGCCGGATGTTTCTGTGAATCAGTCCCGGTCGGGCCAATTGTCTTTCAAACCGGTTGTCACTTTTGTTGATATTATCTACGGCCGGATGTTTCTGTGAATCACTCCCGGTCGGGCCAATTGTCTTTCAAACCGGTTGTCACTTTTGTTGATATTATCTACGGCCGGATGTTTCTGTGAATCACTCCCGGTCGGGCCAATTGTCTTTCAGACCGGTTGTCACTTTTGTTGATCTTATCTACGGTCGTATCTGTGAATTACATCCGCTATTCAAGGTAATATATTACACTTTTTCTCCGTTGCATATGTTGTTTCTTTGTCTCTGGCTCAAAACGATGAACTCAACACTAATTCGTTAAAAAAGGTTCAAGATAACCAACTGAATTTGCCTCAAACAATTTCAGATTTTCATGCAATATGATCAGCTATTATGCTTTTGATCAGGTCTTAGAAGACATTGCTTCGACCGAGCACGAACTTTCGTCATGGCAATTTATTGGGCAGAATACTCTCAACTCTCTCACGAGATATCCTAACAGCATTGGCTATAGTGATTCGGCTGTCACGCATTACCATGCAGCTTGGTTTAGTTTATTCTGGTTTGTTATGTTTCGTGGCGTATCGACCTCTTTCAGTTATTAGGGTAGGTTCGTATGAATAGAAGACTGAATTCCTTTAAGAAATCAGTTGGTATACAACGGCATATCAACCGCAATGCGTTTTTCCAAGCTGACAGGATTTCAGGAGAGTTTTTTAATGAATAGAATATGTATTCTTCATAAGAAATCAGTTTGTTGATCAGGTTTTATTGTAAAGAAGGGTTTTGCCAGAGCCAAATGTATTGCTTGTAATATTTCTTTTTCAGATATGTATTACTGATATTTTTCCTGATGTAATGAATATGTAATGAATATGCATACAACTTGGTTCCTCCTCACAGTAATGTGATTGGCTGGTGTTAGCCATATATACAAACGAAGGCGAGGACGCATAGAGGTCTACTGGTCTACCACTAGAGGTCTACAGGTTTTCGACTAGAGGTATACGTCCATACGACTAGAGGTCTATAGGTCTTCGACGAGAGGTATACGTCCATACGACTAGAGGTCTATAGGTCTTCGACGAGAGGTATACGTCCATACGACTAGAGGTCTACAGGTCTTCGACGAGAGGTATACGTCTATACGACTAGAGGTCTATAGGTCTTCGACGAGAGGTATACGTCCATACGACTAGAGGTCTATAGGTCTTCGACTAGAGGTATACGTCTATACGACTAGAGGTCTACAGGTCTTTGACTAGAGGTATACGTCCATACAACTAGATGTCTACAGGTCATCGACTAGAGGTATACGTCCATACGACGAAAGGTCTACAGATCTTTGACTAGAGGTATACGTCCATACGACTAGAGGTCTATAGGTCTACGACTGGAGGTATACGTCCGTACGACTAGAGGTCGACAGGTCTTCGACGAGAGGTATACGTCAATACGACTAGAGGTCGACAGGTCTTCGACTTGAGGTATACGTCCATACGACTAGAGGTCTACAGGTCTTCGAAGCGAGGTATACGTCCATACGACTAGAGGTCTATAGGTCTACGACTACAGGTCTACAACTACAGGTCTACGACTATTAACTACGAATACGTCGCAGGACACTGTATACAACGAATACCGTCATTACGTCTACGTACTAGATTATTCTACCCGGTTACAACCATTTAACTACCTCGAATGATATATATATATATCCCTTCCTGGGACATATCATTTACAATATATAAACATACCTGGTAATATTTTATTCAAGAAGTATAGCCGATTAAAGAAGTGAGTATTGAATTGTTATGTGATGTCTGTTCGTCAATATGGAGGTGAATGGAGATTGTAGCTGTCGGGAAAGCAAGTAAATGGAAGGGAATTCCACAGGCAGGAAGTGCGAGAAAAGAATCTGATGGAGTAGAATTTGCGTTTACAATTTATTGGTGTCACGGTAAAAAAGTGGGACCAATTTGCTAATCTTGTGCCTCGAGTAAATTTATATATAAGGGGCACCAGTGAGCTAAGTTAATCGGAGGAGAAGCCGTGAAAGTATTTGTAGAAGAGACAAAGGGAAGCCACATTGCGCCGGTGTGAAAGTGACTGTATCTGAGCAGCCAAGTCGGGATGTATCACATTACAGATTCTCCGTTGGATTTTGTCAAGGAAACCTAGGTGGATAGCAGGAACACCCGACCACATATGGCAGCAGTATTCAGTGCTCGGGCGGATGATAGATTTATATATGACAACCGCATGTTGGGCGCTAGGTCCTTGATAACATAACGATGCCATTTTTTTTTTTCGATTTAAAAGAGGAGTTGCTGCTAATTATATTTAAAGTCATTTTAATAGTCAGATATCAGAAAGAAATGAAAGAATGTAGTTATTACTAAACAAAGTCGAAATTAATGCATGCAAGGTTTCACAGCTCAAGCATCGCAACTTCATGGTCAGTCTATGATCATTTCAGCTCGCCCTCGTATGTTATATTTGAAATCAAATTCTGACATTGTTAGTCTTAAAAGAATTCAAAATCGTTTATGCCCTTTTGTGAGAGAAGAAATGTAGTCCAATGTGCAGCCTCTTTGCAACAGACCCAAACTATGATTCGTAATAACGCTTCCACAGTGTCGAATAAATCTTATTTCCCTCGTGTTCCGTGGAAAAAAGTTTCCACATTTTTATTTTTTAAAAATAACCACGACCGTGGAAAATTATAATCTGAACCCACACAAATCAAGGGTTATACCTTATCTATCCTCCTTATCCTCATAATCTCCTCTTCTTTTCATTTATCTTTCATCTATACCTAAAACATCATTTATTATCATTTTAAAAGTAATCCCTTCCTTGAGTGTATATTGATCTTTTTATTCGGTGAATTATTTTATAATTGTTTAAAAAATGAACGTGTCAAACACATTGACACACCTGGTACAGTATAATTATTTGCGCAATATTATAGAAATCTATGAAGTGTCACTGCATTTTTCCCAGCCCAACATTGCTATGTCAGTCAACAAGAGTAGGTCGTTTAGAAATTCTGAGGCAAAAATCAGATGCTATAGTAATATCCTAAACAATCAGCACTTAAACAGTTCTGGCAAATTTAACGAAAAAATAAAGCAAAAATCGACCGAGCTTTATTGAACGTTTTCGACGAGGTTATCCTAAAGGAACTGGAGATCCTATCAGGATTTAATATCGGAGAGTGCAACATCAGCAATATATGATGCGCAGATGACATGGTGATGATGGTTGGCTTGGAAAGAAAAATACAGGACATCCTAGACAATGTGAGAGAAGGAAGTGACAGGAAAATGACCTAACCATCAATTGCAAGATAACAGGAATTTCGGTCAACAGCAAAATAAAACATCCAAGATGCTAGTTATAAGTTAGAGACATAAACATTAATCAAGCGTTGAAGTTCCAATATCTGGGGAATGTTTTAATAGAGGATGGAAATGTGACACCGAGATCCGAAGTACGTATTGGACTAGCGGAAGAAGCATTTCAAAAGCTAAGCACCGTGCTAATAAACGGAAAGATTGCCATTTGATATCCTTCCTTTTGCAGTTGGACACCTGGACGTGATATAACGGTTAGCATGTTCTTCTAGCTTAAATCATTTCAGTTGAGTAGTGATTTCGATCCTCACTGGGTGCCCCAAATTTTTGTCCTTGTGCCACATCTAAGCTTACACCTAGAAAATCACCTCTCATATGACAGTGAATAATCTGAAATTTTTCAACGGATGATGAGAAAACTGGAGGCAGTAGAAATGTGGTTCTACAGAAGGATACCGAGAATTTCGTAAAGTAAACAAAAGAAAGCAAAAAGGAAGTGTTAAATCAAATAGCAACAACAAGAACTCTTATACACAGAATCAGGAAAAGAAATTCCTTGGACACATAATGGAAAAGAAGAGCTTTGAAAATATAACACTTCCGGGATATATTTAGGGCAAAAGTGATAGGGATGCGCTTATCTGACGATCTTGTGTGAACGGATGGTGGAATGTTGAGCTGTTACTTTAGTAAAGGGAGAAAATCCTCTAAAAGCCACACGAGATGAGATAGGGAGTTGTGAAGGTTTATGGTTGCTTACGTCCTAAAGCGACACTGCGTAGAGGCATTTTTGGCGGCCACAATCTTAACAATATTATACATACAGATGTCATAGAAGACACAGAAGGGAGTGTACAGGAAGTTCTACAGAAGTTCGGATAGGAGAGCAAGAAGAAAGGACTAAGCATCAACTCTAAGAAGACAGAATGTATTGTTATTAGCTAAAAGAAGAGCTGAACATGCGAATTATAAAATCGAAACCGAGCAAGTAAAGAAATTTAAATATCAAGGAAGTGTTTTGACAGCGTGTGGAAAAAAAAATCCCGTTTCTCAAAATATTAACTGGAGTAGATAGGTTGACCTATCACCCGGTCCCCCAACCGTGATCATTTGGACAGAAATTTATCCCTTGTTTACTATTTAGAATGGGGTTTCTGGTTTCTTCTAAAGCCTACTTTAGCTCTATACACCTAACGCTTGTTCTTTTCTACGCTAATATTACTTCAAACAGTAAGCCTCTATCTTGAGTGGCTAGAGGGCCTTTATATTCGGTGAATATTACAAAAAACTGTTTAGTTTTTAGATCTATTCAAAAGTACTATCGCATGCAGCAACGATCTCAAAATATATATGTGTTCTTATGCAGCAATGAATTGAATTTGTTTTTCATTTTGAGAGAGAGAGCGATAGAGAGAGAGAGCCAAGTGCTATACGTGGAACACGCTTTGAACGATCATCTCTAAAGAGACATGACTGACTGGGCAGAATATTATCCCGCAGTAGGTTGCTATTGCTTTTTGCTGTAGACTGCTTGCTAGCCAAGGCTATAGAATCCAGTCTGTTTTATTTTTATTTTTTTTTTTTAATCGTATCACCTCGAGCAAGGCGGTAACGCCACTGATGTGCAGGGGGCTACGTAATAGTGAAAAGATCGGAAAAGAGAAAGCCGGAAACCATATCCTAAACAGGGAACAAGTGATGAGCCTCTTAACCTGTTCAATAGACATAGGTGGAGTGTGAACCGGGCGATAGATAGATCTATCTACTCCAATTGAAAAAAAAAACAAGAAAACAAAGTGAGAAGATTGGGAAAGAGAAAGCCGGAAACCACATCCTAAACAGGGAACAAGGGATGAGCCTCTTAACCTGTTCAATAGATATGGGTGGAGTGTGAACCGGGCGATAGATAGATCTATCTACTCCAATTGAAAAAAAAACAAGAAAACAAGGTGAGAAGATTGGGAAAGAGAAAGCCGGAAACCACATCCTAAACAGGGAACAAGGGATGAGCTTCTTAACCTGTTCAATAGACATGGGTGGAGTGTGAACCGGGCGATAGATAGATCTATCTACTCCAATTGAAAAAAAAACAAGAAAACAAAGTGAGAAGATTGGGAAAGAGAAAGCCGGAAACCACATCCTAAACAGGGAACAAGGGATGAGCCTCTTAACCTGTTCAATAGACATGGGTGGAGTGTGAACCGGGCGATTATTATTTAACCCATAACTAGAGGGAAGAGACGGATTAATACCTCTCCCAAGGATATTTGTGCGTAAGTGAATGCAAAGAATTCAACTGCAATTCGAACTCGGCACGGCGATTTGTCGTTCCGAGTCGATAACATTTTGTAATGTTTATATGAGAGCTTCCGGTGTGAATGTCAAGCAGTACAGCTATCTTTTACCAAATTTCTGGCATCATGGTGATCTTTTTCTCACAGAAGGTGCCCAACTGACCTTACTATACTGTGCTGTCGAAAAAAACAAAAACAACAACACGGATGGGCAAAATTTTAAATATAAAATTGCAACAATTTATCCATCGCAACATGTATTTTCCTTATAAATTGTCTTAATACTTTATAGATTTCACTCAACAGGAGATTTATTTCTTTGTTTAACATGGGTCATTTAATGACGCCATATACTTGGAAACGGCACGCTCTTTTTCTCATAAGCGATGCCCAACTGACCCTACTATAGTGTGTAGTCTACAAAATCAAACACAAACAAAGCCCATGCGCAAAATTAAATATCCATTCACAGTTAGATCAACCAAATGCAAACGACAATTCTACTCCATTAGCTTCTTTTTTCGCACTTCCCGCTGTGGAACTTGCTTCCATGTTCTTGCTTTCCTGACGGCTACAACTCCCAGGAATTTAAATGCAATGTCAATACCCATCTCTCAACTCTAGTTCATTCTACATCTCCCTGTATATCTTTTCCTTTTTATCTACCTTTAACCTGTATTCCCATCCTTCTCTTGCTCCTTTCTAACTAGTTCGTCTTTCTCTTTACTCTCTCCCTATCTAATCTTTTTACTATTATGTAGCCCCTGCACATCAGTGGCGTTATTGCCTTGCTCGGGATGATACGATTAAAAAAAAAATATGGCGACAATTTTCCCATCGCTTCCTGTATATTGTGCAATATGCCAATTAGTTCGTATATCCAAAACAGCTCACGCTCAGCATTGGATTATTAGCCTTGATGGGATCTGCTCTCTTGCAATGGTCTTCTCCTTTTCATGGCTAAGATAATTTGCAGTCATCTGCCATAATGTTTTACTCCAAGAGAGTTTAGTTTTTAGCTAAGTGGAGGAGGTGGAGGTCGGCTGCGGTGGGGGTGGGGGTGGAAAGAAGGAATGTTTTTCAGTTTTATTTATTCTACAAGTCACTTGTTTACATTTACCATTTCTTTGTAGTATTCCGTTTTAATAGTCCCCCTCAATTCACAAACTGCAATGTATTGTCTCTCTATTTTTCTTTTTCTTTTCTTATTTTAAGAAAAGCATTTATTTTTATTTGACTATGCAGCTCTCTCTGTGTACGCACCCTCCCGAATCTTTAGCTACCCCCCTCACCTCTCTGGTGTCATTTTTTTTTCTTTCCCGTACAAGAAATAACGCTTATTAGCATCGAAAGACATGTTCCGAAAAAACCTCTCACTGTTCACCACCAAAACATTCTCTCCCTCGGTTCTCTAATGAACAGAAGACGACTTTGGACCACCCAGACTAGGAAACGCTTGTGAAGGTTTTGCAATTGGCCAATAAAAATGGCGGGAAATAAACCTATAAATAAATATTGCACAGATATGGTTAACAAGCCGCATTTCCTCCAGAGGATAAAACCATGATTGTGCTAATTCAAACATGAAAAGACTAATATCTGAAATATATATATATATATATATATATATATATATATATATATATATATGTGTGTGTGTGTGTTTGTGTGTGTCAGATGGAGTGTATCTGTAGAAGAAACAAAATGAATAAAAATTCATATATATATATTTATTTGAACAAAAATTGTATTCACTCACACGAATATATATAGACATCCGCAGACAGATCTCTTTCGCTGTATCTCTGCGCATCAGTACGGTTAGACATCCGATTGCTTCTACTCAGAATTGAAACCCGACTGAATTGGCGTCAGTCGGCGAGTCTATCTCTGAGATATGGGCGCTCGGTGGAGAAAGGCAGACTTTTAAATACAAAAGGAAAAGGCTTGATAGTAAAATAAAAAATAAATGCTAATAATATTAATTGTTAAAAAATAAATATTAAATTGATTCAACCGGAGGCTCAATGCTAATAAAATGATTTGTTTACTGAGTCAATTCGTATTTTTTACGTATAAAAATTCGAATGTTATGATCAGTAAGTCAGTTAAGTACCATACGTGATACATGCTTAGGCGATCATGTATCTTTCGAGACATGACTGTCTAGGCAGAAGATAGGTTGCCATTGCTTTTCTGCTGTAGACTGGTTCCCGATCTGTCCTATTATTTAACCCATAACTGGAGGGAAGAGACGGGGGTTAATACCTTCCCCAAGGGTATTTGTGCGTAAGTGAATGCAAGGAATTCAATTGGAGTTCGAACTCAGCTCCCCGGGTTGTCGTTCCGAGCTGATATCCACTGCACCACAACGAACATTTCTGCGAATTGAATTCGCTTCATCGGCGATTTTTAATATTACAGAAAAATTTAAAACTTTGCTTGAGTATATGTGTGTTTGTGTGTATATGTGCGTGTGTATGTGTATGCATGTGGGGGGTGTGGTTAAAAAAACTGGAAGAAAACATATTCAGAAAAAATGTTTTTATATATAATATAAATCAATTTACAAATCAATTTCTATTATTTGTCCAATTAGACATTACTAGCAGTATAGCCCGGCGTTGCTCGGGTGTAATGAAAGCTTTAAAACTAATCCATGGTTCGGGAGCTCAAACTCTTTGGACGTTTGCACGAAAGACTAAAAAGTTTCCAGTTAAAGCGAAACCGTAGACTGAAAGAAAAATGAATGAATGTAAGTCAAATTTTGATTTCCTGGTCTCGATTTATATATATATATTATCAATTTTCTGCACTATTGTAAGAACTGCAACCGTGAAACCTCTTATGTTTCTTATGTCTTTGTCTATGAGTGAATCAAATTTGATTAAAATCGGACGACTTCTTCTATAACCCGACTTTTTTCGATAATCGATTTTCGATATTTATTGGCGGTACCTCGACACGAAACCTAGCCAAGAACACTCGCAGACGCTTATATTACAACTGTGTAAATTTTCAAGAACATCAGCGCGGCCGTTTCGGAGTCTATAGGTAACACACACACACACACACACACACACACACACACACACAGAGAGAGACAAATTTCCATTTATAAATAAGTTTAGATAGATTTGCATCATAAGTTAAACTTAAGTGTTGATACCCGCTTGAATTTATTTCTAATTTATTTTACTTTATCTATTTTTAAATTTTTACATTATTAGTTATTTTTATTTTCCTTAGGTATATCATTTATTTATATAATATATCATTTACCTATATAAATAATTAATTTCTCATCTTTCCTTTTTATTCCTGAAGTAAATTTTAATGTAAAAAGTAGTCTGGCCCTTTTTTTAATTTGAAACGGTTAAAAAAATTAAAAGAATCTTTCATTTTTATCTTTTTCAATGTATCTATCTATTTGTTCCTAACCTCTCTGGTCGGCGTATCCTTCTGTCTGCTAATCTAACATAACTTTTTCCCTTCTCTTTTTTTTTTTACTTTTCTTTCCCTTTCATTCCTTTTCTTTTGCTACGTTTTTCCTTTTCTTTCCACGCGCTTACCTTCCGGTTTCATTACCCACACACATACATTCATACAAATTTTTGAATGTTCCATAATATTAAAGATCGCCGACAGTAGCGAGTTTTCACCCACAACCTTCCTGATCCACGTTTTCTCCTCTCTGTCAATTTAACATAATTTTTCCCGCCTCTTTCTTCTTTTTTCCCTTTTTCTTCTTCTTCTTTATTTTTTCTCACTTCCCCACTTTCCTTCTTCCTTTCCTTTGTTATTTGCTACGCTTTCCCTTTTCAACTTGCAAGCTTACTTCCGGTTTCTTTACCCACACACACGCACAAACAAATGTAAAAAAAATTCCATAATATTAAAGATCCCCGATGAAGCAAATTTCATTCACAGAGATGATCATACGATCATAAATTTCGATATATATATATATATATATATATATATATATATATATATATATATATATATATATATATATATATATATATATAATTTATATATATAAAATATATTTTCAACTTGCAAGCTTACTTCCGGTTTCTTTACCCACACACACGCACAAACAAATGTAAAAAAAATTCCATAATATTAAAGATCCCCGATGAAGCAAATTTCATTCACAGAGATGATCATACGATCATAAATTTCGAATTATATATATATATATATATATATATATATATATGTATGCGAGAGGGTACTGAAAAACAGAATTTCCTTGGGTCTTCTTTGTGCCGTATCCCTGCAAGACATTGCCGGACGTAACTTTCTTCAACTTTCTAACCTTTGTTACCCTTAGCAGTCGTTCTTTCCTTTTCAAGTCGCCTAAACCGCGTATCCAAAGCCAACAGGTAAATGACTCACTGCTTTCCCCTATCTTTCTTGCCGCCAATATGCTTACGTGACTGTAAGGTTTTTCCAAACCTCCATCTTTATAGTGTCTAAGGAATTTCAGCTGCCTCTTTCTGACACTTATTGTAAGTTTTCTTGCTGCTGCAATTTTTGTAAGAACTTCCCTTCAAATATAGCTCTATAACGTATCGAGTATTTTTCAAAAGTAAATGCTACGAATTGCGGATTGTTTTTCATTAGTTTTTACTACTATAGTTTCAAATAATTTTTAACCTTACATGAAAAGCAATGCTAACCCAATTTATTTACAAGTGCCATTCAATAAATAAGGAGAATCTTTCAGTATAAGGACTTCTGATACAGATAGAAGCTTACTTTTATAAAATTTTTTTCCTTTACTTCTTTATCAAAGGGATTTAATTTTTTTTGCAGATTGAAAAAACAAAACAAACTTTGAGAGGTTTGAAGATTAACAAATATGGCCGACCAAGAAGCATGCTCCAGGATTGAACAGAGGTCAGTTATCAAGTTTTTGGTTGCTGAAGGGTGCAAGCCAGTTGAAATTCATAGGAGAATGTCAACTGTGTATGGTACCACATGTTTCAGCCAAAAAATGTCTACAAGTGGGCTAAATTGTTTAAAGAAATTTGAAAGTGACGCTGAATCCAAAAGTGCTGTGAACGATTGGCTGAGACATCAGTTCAAAGATTTTTACGCTGAGGTAATATGGAAGCTTGTGCACAGATAGGAAAAGTGTGTGACACTGCTGGGAGACTACGTTAAAAGAAAATTAAGCTTCTATATGTATTAGAAAAATTCACCTTTATTTATTGAATGACCCTCGTATATATATATATATATATATATATATATATATATATATATATACATGTTTGTGTGTGTGTGTGTGTGTGTGTGTGATCAAAGAATGGGACTTAAGTGGTACATGTTAAAAGTAATTTTTTAGAATTTTAGGTTTAATTTTCAGTGGTGGCAGAGAATTATTGTTATATATATTTTTTATAAGGTCAATGTTTCTCTAACAGGAACGTTAGTGAATAGATTTTCAAGATCAAGTGATGCTGTTGTTTCATTATTAGGATTTTCCGATTTTAATATTTGTATAAGTTCAAAAGATGATTTAAAGCTTTATTTGTTAGGTATGTATGGTGCAATTAATTGATTAAGCGTTTTAGTTAGTGAAGTTATAGTGGAGTTAGTTATAGGAGTGGGTATTTGTGATATAATAGGGCGAAGTGGAAAGTTAGGTTTGTGTGTTTTGATAGAAATATATATATATATATATATATATATCGAATAAAGGAATAGGTTTGTTCCAACGAGAGTAATTAGTATAAAATAAAAAGCGTGAGAAGCCGTGAACGTTTTCTTTAAAATATATATTTATTGTTTGGTATTCATACAAGTTATGGAGTATTAATTTGTCATGGTTTGCGCTACACGTGTTTCGAGTCTGAAATTGACTCTCTTCAGGCGAACAAATTCGTTGTTTTACGTTTGGGTTTCTCTGAGTATTCAAAACAGAATGATCAGATACTCAGAGAAACCCAAACGTAAAACAAC
This sequence comes from Ascarosepion bandense, assembly GCA_037127315.1. NCBI lineage: Eukaryota > Metazoa > Mollusca > Cephalopoda > Sepiida > Sepiidae > Ascarosepion > Ascarosepion bandense. Next base: position 2,563,501 of record JBBBDQ010000716.1, read on the forward strand.
GAATTTGTTCGCCTGAAGAGAGTCAATTTTAGACTCGAAACACGTGTAGCGCAAACCATGACAAATTAATACTCCATAACTTGTATGAATATCAAACAATAAATATATATTCTAAAGAAAACGTTCACGGTTTCTCACACTTTTTATTTTATATATATATATATATATATATATATATATATATATTATTTTACCATGCATATTTCTGGTCATCTTATAGATTCATTTATATTTTTAGAGATTTCGTGAGTTTTATTAACGGGAGGCTGACTGTTTATAATAAATACTATTTGAATCGGATGAATCCGTGCATTAACATTAATGCCCGTGAGACAGAACCCAGAAGCATCTTGACAATCAGTCTGCTACTCTACCCTTTCTGACCTTTACAAAAGCTGTAAAATGGTGCCGTATTTGTCCCAGGGATGTTATTTTCTGATAGGGTTTGTGTTAAATCAAGCCTGTGGAAAACTTAATTTTTGCGCTGACCCCGTGAAAGAAACCGTTTTCTTTATCAGAAAAAAAAAAAAAAACTCCTGCAGGTTTTCCTTTTCCCATGGTTTGCATCTTGTAGCAACCCAGGCATTCTTACATCGCATTCAAATCGGGTTGATGTTTAGCATTATTTCTTATGCAAATCACCATCTCCTCTTCCAACTCGCCCCAAATTCTTCCGATCAGTTCTGACTGATGCAGGCACAGGTCGCTTGCATGAACCAGGAAGTGGGGTTGTTAAAAAATAAAATAAGAAAAAGAAAAGAGATAAAATCTTTAAAAAAAAAAAGGCGAAAAATATGAAAACTTTTCTGTGTTCACTTTCATTATACTTCCGTTTCATAATTTTTCTGCTTTATCCTTTCTTCGAAGTACTTAGTAATAACTACATAGTCTGGCACAAGGAGAAGAGAATAGAAGTTTTTAATCTTCACTGAGGCAAAAGAATTATTGTGTTAGTAGATAAAGGACCAGTTTTGGTAAAATGGAATTCTGATGTGGGACGTTGTCAACCCCCACTGTAAAGTAAGAAGTAAGAATATAATCACAAATTGATACCATTAACAATATAACCCTAAAAGATGCATAGAAGTTGACATAAAAAAAAAAAGTAAAGTATTAAGCAACAGGAAGACTAAAACTATAAATCTGAGAGATCAGAATCAAGCAAGTTCGAAAGTTTTTATACCTGGGAAGTGTCTTAATAGTAGACGGATAATGTGACACCGAAATCCGAAGTTGCATTAGGAAAGCCAAAGTGCTTTCCAAAAGCTAAGCAAAGTATTAAGAAAAGAAAACTTTCGATAAAAATAACGAAAAGATTTATGAACTATGGTATAATATTTAATCTCTCATCTTGCACATTTATAAATAAACTATTCGTCCGTGAATTTTAATACAGTTTACATATCGGGTCGGGTGCTGATATTATATATCACGAGGTACTCGACAAAATCCAGAGAACGATCATAATGTAATCAATCCTGACTTGGCATCTCGACGTGGTGTGGCTTCCCTCTGTCCTTTCTATAAATATTTTCATGGTTCCTATGACGAGCTTCTTTCTCTTGTGCCCCGACGACATGAAATTACTCGTGCTACTAGATTGGTATCAACATCCCACACTTTATTGTCAAAATAGTCTAATGTAACCAACACTTCTACTTTTACAGTTTCTTTTCTCGCACATCCCGTCTTTGGAACTCTCTTCCGTATACTTAGTTCCTGATAGCTACAATCTCTCAAAGTTATACATACAACACCAATTGTCATCTTTTACTTTCCTAAATCTCGTCTACCACTCTAAATTTCATTCTTTATTGGGTATCCCCTGTATCCCGATTTCTCTCTCTCTTTCTCTCTGTAAGCAACAGAAATATGATTCTACAGAAGGATGCTGAGGATACCATGGACTGATTATGTGAGCAACGACAAAGTTTTGGAGAGGATGCAAACGAAAAGGAAACTTATACTTAACATCAGGAAATGACAGCTGAAGTTTCTGGTACACATAATGAGGAAAGAAAGCTTGGAGAATCTAATGCTCATAGGACGGATAGAGAGAAAGAGAGACCGAGTAAAGCAAAGCGTGACATACTTGATAGTCTTGAGCACGTGTATGGCTGAGTAATGTTTCGGAGAGGAAAAGTGTTAAGAGCGATAAGGAATAAGAGTAAGCGGAAATCCTACGTTCTGAAAGGACACGGCACATAAAAATAAAAAATAAACCCCTGCGCACCAGTGGCAGTCCTGCCTTGCTTGGGATCTAACGAGTATTTCTCTCTGACACTCTGATTGGGCACTCTGGAAGAATGGTAGACATTGAAAAAACAGTATCTACTCTAGCATCTATGTATCGTTCATTCAGTAATCAATTAAAACACTCTTACTACTGGCATATAAATACATGATATATCATACGCTAAAAGTCGGTCTCCTTTTACGGAGCGCCCATAGCTCAGAGGTACAATCGCCGACTGATGTCAATTCGGTCGGGTTTCAATCCTGGGCAAAAAGCAATCGGATGTCTAGCCGTACGAATGAGCTGTGATATAACGAAACAGATCAGTCTGCAGATGACTATATATATATATATATATATATATATATATATATATATATATATATATTAATAAATATACATATTGCCCAACGTCGATGGCACAGATCGGAGTTTTATGCGTTTGCAATCGCCAGGTGCATTCTTCAAATTGCTGACTTAGAAAATCTGATGATTGCCATCGCGTAGAACAATACGTATATTTATCTAAACTAATATAATAAATGGAACTGTGTGTGTGTGTATGTCTCTGTATGTATGTGTGTCCGTTACCTATAGACTCCGAAACGGCTGAACCGATTTTCTTGAAAATTTACACAGTTGTACTATAAGCGTCTGCAAGTGTTCTTAGCTAGGGTTTGTGTCGAGGTACCCCCGATAAATATCTAAAATCGATAATCGAAAAAATCGGGTTATAGAAGGAGTGGTCCGATTTTAATCAAATTTGAAACACTCATAGACAAAGACATACAAAAACGATATTGAGAAGTTTCAAGGTTGCAGTTCTTACAATAGTGCAGAAAATCGATAATATATGTATATATAAAAGGCAAGATGTTTGTGTGTGTATCTGTTTATCTGCCCTTTTATTTTCGTTTTTGCTTCGGGTTTGGCTCTAAGTAGGTATAATTGTAGTTCTTAGTCTCAGCCATAATACCATTTACTGAAAGGACTTATTTAGCCTTCAAAATTTACTTTACGACGAAAAAATTGTATTTGATATCAATACCAGGAAATCAAAATTTGACTTGCATCCATTCATTTTTCTTTTAGTCTACGGTTTCGCTTTAACTGGAAACAACTATTGCTTTTTAGTCTTTCGTGCCAACGTCCAAAGTGTCTGAGCTCCAGGACCATGGATTAGTTTTAAAGCTTTCATTACACCCGATCTACGCCGTGCTATACTGCCAGTAGATATATATATATATATATATACTAGCATATATATATATATATATATATATATATATATATATATATACATATATATATATATACCAGCATATATATATTTATATATATATACAATAGCTATATTGAGCAATGTTTTCTACACCTGAATAATAATACTTTACAAATGTACACACTCATATGTATATTTATTTATTCACGTCACTATACACATACACACACACACACACACACACACACACACACACACAAACATATATGTATATATATATGTTTATAAATTTATATGCTGCTGAGATGGGGCATATATAGGACGAACCAATCTGAGGTTGGAAGCGCGGGTTGCGCAACACATCCCCGCGAATATACGTTCATTTAGCCCTCTCAGAACTATAAGAACAACCCAAGCAGTTCTGGATTCAGCAATTGGCCAACACCTGCTGGACAATCAAGCATGTGCCTCCTTGTATGAGGACAATGGTTTTCTGTTTTGCACAGTGCTCGATTGGCATATCATCTTCGCGTTTTGGAGGCTATTTGCCTAAATATCCAGCAGCCGAGCCTGTGCAGGTAGAAAGAGCATTTCCTTCGCCCCTTACAATTACTGCAGAGTTTGTGAGTGTAACATTTTTCTCTTATATTTCACTCTTGTGGAATTATATGTATACACCCCCCTTGCATTTTAATATATTTTTTTTCATTAAAGTTTACTTTTAAATGAGTTCCATTTTCTCCCAGTTTTGTGAGTAATCCTTTTGGTTTTGTCCTCTTTCTTGACCCCTTATAATTAAGCCAACGAAGCCCTTGATAAGTGTTGGCCGAAAGCATCCTCGGGTTTAGAATAATTATGACGTCTATTCTTTTTAAGGTTATTTGTGTTTTCTGTGGGTACAAATCATTATATATATATATATTAGAGAATATTGAATCTTGTTCTTACAAATGACGAAAAGACTACAAAAAACGACAGATATATATAAGACTGTCACCGAGTAAATTAAAGCAACAAACTTGTACAAAACAATTTTTTTGATAGCAGTATAAATATTTAGTATAATAGCTGACAAAAGAAAATGTATCTGAAGGAATCTGAAGACACATAAATATAGAGAAATATGCCTTCCAGAAATGAAGAAACTTTGTTAGAAAATGTGTTGAACTGCTATGTAATCTCCACTCATCGATAAGGCTAGACAATCTTCTCACTGATGAAGAAGAAATTTGAAGCAACGTGGTTCTACGGATGACTATAATCGACAAAGCATGTGAACAACGAGGAATATTTAAGAAAAATGAAATCTATAAAGATTGGTTGATGTGTGCTTTTTATGGTTTATCAACCCTTTGTATGTTCTTCAAAGCCGAAACATATTTTGCATGATAAGAATCGTTTTATATTGTGATTGAATATTACATGAACAATTTTTTGAAAATAACAATATTTTTTCCAGATACAAGTCATACTATCTAACCCATAGATCGAGGAAAGAAGATGCATTTATAGCCAAGGAAAAATTGTGCGTAAGCGAATATTATGACATGACATGAATTCGAATTTAGTTCTCTCATTTCTCATTCCGAGATGATGTTTATTACATCACCTGCACATACAGATCTAAACGAGACCACTGCTACCAGTCAGAAATATTTGACATTTTTAGGAAGCATAAAGAAAAAACACCTCGGAGAATTTAACACTCACAAGAGGGGTGTGAAGTACGTAAACTATTTCATGAATTTGTGTGAAATGGTCAAAAGTTTTTTTTTACTGCAGCAAAATACAGGAAGTAACGATGAGCTATGGTCGCTGTTGTATACCTACCTATATACAGTCAGTTATACGTGATACACGCTTGGGCGATCATGTATCGAAAGAAACATGACTGACTGAGCAGATGTTTATCCCGCAGTAGGTTGCCATTACTTTCTGCGGTAGACTGATTGCCAGCCAAGGCTATAGAACCCAATCTATCCTGTTATTTAACCCATAACTGGAGGGAAGATATAGATATATATATCCACTGGTGCAGTGGATATAGGCTCGGAATGTGAAATCGGGGAGCCGAGTTCGAATTCCAGTTGAATTCATTGCATTCACTTACGCGCAAATACCCTTGGGAAAGGTATTAATCCGTCTCTTCCTTCTAGTTATGGGTTAAATAACAGGACAGATTGGGTTCTATAGCCTTGGTCGGCAACCTGTCTAACGCAGAAAGCACTGGCAACTTACTGTGGAATAATCTTCTGCCCAGTCAGTCATGTCTCTTTCGAGACATGATCGCTCAAGCGTGTTTCACTTATGGCACTTAACTGACTGACTCACGCGGTAACTCTTTAGGGTTACAAAAGTCGCTTATGTTCTCAATAGAACTGCATGTCTAATAGAGTATCACACACGCAGGGGTAGTACCAGGGGAAGAAGAAATGCATTTATGCCTTTCCCACGGGCACACGTAGGAAGTGGTCGCACTAGACTGGATAATGAACTTGGATTGCCGATGGTAATTTTCGAGCTGATAATATATATGCAATCCCTGTACGTTAGTAGCTAGGTAACTAGGTTAAAATATCAAGGTACCCCAAAACTAGACAAATATATTATAAAACTTCAGACCAATGCTTTTTACAAATTAACGTTCTTCCTGGAAAGCGTATATCTATAATAAGTTTATATATATATATATATATATATATATATATATATATATATATATAAACTTATTTAGAAATGGAACTTTCTCAGTGTGTGTGTGTGTCTGTCTGTGTGTCCGTTACCTATAGACTTCGAAACGGCTGAACCGATTTTCTTGAACATTTACACAGTTATACTATAAGCGTCTGCGAGTGTTCTTAGGTAGGGTTTGTGTCGAGGTACCCCCCGATATATATCGAAAATCGATAATCGAAAAAATCAGGTTATAGAAGCAGTGGTTCGATTTCAATCAAATTTGATACACTCATAGACAAAGGCATAAGAAACAATATTCAGAAGTTTCAAGGTTGCAGTTCTTACAATAGTGCAGAAAATCGATAATATATGTATATATAAAAGGCAAGATGTTTGTGTGCGTGTCTGTTTATCTGTCTGTATGTCTGTATTATTGTCAGCCCTTTTATTTTAGTTTTTGCTTCGGGTTTGGCTCTAAGTAGGTATAATTGTAGTTCTTAGTCTCAGCCATAATACCATTTACTGAAAGGACTTATTTAGCCTTCAAAATTTACTTTACGACGAAAAAATTGTATTTGATATCAATACCAGGAAATCAAAATTTGACTTGCATCCATTCATTTTTCTTTCAGTCTACGGTTTCACTTTAACTAGAAACAACTATTGCTTTTTAGTCTTTCGTGCCAACGTCTAAAGAGTCTGAGCTCCAGGACCATGGATTAGTTTTAAAGCTTTCATTACACCCGAGCAACGCCGGACTATACTGCTATATATATATAGGATATACAAACCCTAGTCTTCTAGTCGACTCACCTGATCAAATTACCATATGGGAACACATGATACAGATAGATAAGAATTACAATAATATTAAACAGCTGTTTATGAATAAGAATAATATGCTGCGAAACAAATTCTAAAATGATAAATTTTTAAAGCTCTCCATATTACGTCAAAACAAATTAACACATTGAAAGCTAAAAACAAGATAACTCGTGGTTGATATTTTTTATTATGACACCAGCTACGAGTTATCACGTGCCGAGTAGGAATTACTTCGTGCCTGGCATTTTTGGATACAGTTAAAAAAAAAAAAAAAGATTTCATTCGTTATGTCGCTTTTAATGTGAGAACGATGTTAAGACTTCAGTTGAAGCAATAAATTTTTTTTTTTTTTAATCATATCACACCAAGCAAGGCGATAACGCCACTGATGCGCAGGAGGCTACGTAAGGGTAAAAAGAATGGAAAAGAGAAAGCCGGAAACCACATCCTAAACAGGGAACAAGGGATGAGCCTCTACACCTGTTCAATAGACGTGGGTGGAGTGTGAACCGGGCGATAGTTTAGTCTATCTACTCCAATTGAAAAAAAATAAAAGAGTGAAAAGATTGGAAAAGAGAAAACTGGAAACCACATCCTAAACAGGAAACAAGGGATGAGCCTCTTCACCTGTTCAATAGATGTAGGTGGAGTGTGAACCGGGCGATAGTTTAGGCTATCTACTCCAATTGAAAAAAAATAAAAGAGTGAAAAGATTGGAAAAGAGAAAACTGGAAACCACATCCTAAACAGGAAACAAGGGATAAGCCTCTTCACCTGTTCAATAGATGTGGGTGGAGTGTGAACCGGGTGATAGTTTAGTCTATCTACTCCAATTGAAATGTTATTGCATTAATTTTACTGTTATGAAGTTTGCGATTTCGTAATTGACTTTTGGCAGTCGGCGCTTTAAAAAACAATTTAACAAAATCACTTATGATTCATGGATAGACACTATAAACAACATTCAAATTCTCAGAATCTACACTAGGCGATGATCGACACACGGCACTGGCCCACGTCGAACACACGAAATCATAAAATTCTAAATCTAAAATCTAAAATTATATTCCCGTGACATCATAATGTTTAATTTGGACAGTCTCTTCTCAAGAACAGCTACATTGGTTCAACAATGTAGCTGTTCTTCAGAAGTCAGTCAGTTAAGTGCCATACGTGATACACGCTTTGGGCGATCATATCTCTTTCGAGACATGACTGACTGGGTAGATGATTATCCCGAAGTAGGTTGCTATTGCTTTCTGCGGTAGACTGGTTGCCGACCAAGGCTATAGAACCCATTCTGTCCAGTTATTCAACCCATAACTAGACGGAAGAGACGGATTAATACCTTTCCCAAGGGTATTTGCGCGTAAGTGAATGCAAGGAATTCAACTGGAATTCGAAGTCGGCTCTCCGATTTCTCGTTCCAAGCCGATATCTACTGCACCACAACGCACATCTTCAGAAGAGACTGACCAAATTACCGAAGGTGATTACGACAAACTTAAACTCTTCACGTCTCAGGTAAACCGTTACCTATTTTGAACAACTGAATTCAGTAAACCTCTACTTGGCGTAGCTCTTGGGTCTTGTTTTGGATGAACGAAAAAAAAAAACATTAGGAATTTAAAATCTATAACTATCCCCCGTGTTATATATACTTTTTCTCGGTGTAAAATTTTAACTAGAAGTGTAATTACGACACAGGGTCAGCAAGATTTGAAAAAAAATATGTTATTTTAAAATGTCAGTGAGTGTGAAAATACAGGTTCAAGCTAGGTTTTATTTTGATGAACGGAGGTCAAAGAAGTCGGAACTCGAAATATACAAAATGCAGGTACGTGTCGGACGAAGCTGGTCTATTTAAGGGAGCTATGAATCGGGGACTAGACAGTTTTAGCAATTGAGTTCAGAGAAGAGAGCCTAGCAACCAACTCGTGCCTACCTCCGACCAGCCTCCACTCGACCACCACCGTCACTAAAGAAAAAGAATAAAAATATATTGCTAATTTTTTTTATAAACATTCGTGTCGGTGTGTTTATCAGCAAAACGGAAAAGATAGTCAATTTTGGAGTTGCAGTTTAATCTTTTTCGAATCGATATGCAACACCCGAAGATGTGCTCATTAACCGGATTTTTAATCTTAGATATTTCATTTTAACAGGTGTAGAGGCTCATCCCTTGTTCCCTGTTTAGGATGTGGTTTCCGTCTTTCTCTTTTCCAATCTTTTCACTTTTCCTTATTTTTTTTTCAATTGGAGTAGATAGACTGAACTATCGCCCGGTTCACACTCCACCCACGTCTATTGAACAGGTGTAGAGGCTCATCCCTTGTTCCCAGTTTAGGATGTGGTTTCCGGCTTTCACTTTTCCAATCTTTTCACTTTTCCTTATTTTTTTTTTCAATTGGAGTAGATAGACTGAACTATCGCCCGGTTCACACTCCACCCACGTCTATTGAACAGGTGTAGAGGCTCATCCCTTGTTCCCTGTTTAGGATGTGGTTTCTGGCTTTCTCTTTTCCAATCTTTTCACTTTTCCTTATTTTTTTTCAATTGGTGTAGATAGATCTATCTATCGCCCGGTTCACACTCCACCCACGTCTATTGAACAGGTGTAGAGGCTCATCCCTTGTTCCCTGTTTAGGATGTGGTTTCTGGCTTTCTCTTTTCCAATCTTTTCACTTTTCCTTATTTTTTTCAATTGGTGTAGATAGATCTATCTATCGCCCGATTCACACTCCACCCACGTCTATTGAACAGGTGTAGAGGCTCATCCCTTGTTCTCTGTTTAGGATGTGGTTTCTGGCTTTCTTTTTTTCCAATCTTTTCACTCTTATGTAGCCCCCTGCACACCAGTGGTCTTACCGCCTTGACAGGGGTGATATATAAAAAAACAAAAAAAAACAAAAAACAAAAAAACAAAAAAAAACATTTTCTGTCACAAGACCAGAAACTTAAAATAAAAAAAAACAGATGGAACTGTGAACAGTTCCTATATTCTACTATACTATTCGTCCTTGCCATATCAGGTCGGGAGGTTCTTCTACTCAATTCGGAGTTTTGATAAAGAAGGATCTGCAACATAATCAATCCTGACCTAGCAGCCCGCCTTCAGTCACTTTCTCACCGAAGGGATGTGACATTCCTCTGTCTTTTCTACTGTTGTGGATTCCGGGTGAGGAACCACAAAAAATGATGAGCAACAAAATAGAGATTTGAGAGAGAAAAATACGTTATATTAAACGTAAATATACAAAGTTGAACGCAGGTTAGTAACCCAGGAATACGATTAGTAATGAATCTATATATATAAAAGGCAATCTGTGAGTCTCTGTGTGACTGTTCCCTATGTACGCCTACATTTTTTAAGCTACGCCATTCAGACTTTCTAGGGACACATATCTACAGTGAAGCCAGGTCGACACATACTTTTTGAGTTTAAGTTCAGTAATTTTCTCATTCGCACTTTTCGGTCTATGGAGCCGATTGTTTACATTTGCTCCGTAAAACATCTAAAATGCTTGCTAAATTGCGTCACAAAAATCAAATTACACATGTCAAACGTGACTAAAATATTTAAAAAAAAAACTATTTTTTCAAACAAAATATGTAAAAAAGTGTTAATGTTTAATTTAATTATTTAAGTCTTTTTTTTAATATTTCATACTTCAGAAAATAAATTTTAAAAAATAAAGCTTTTTTCGCTAAATATTACATGCAGAAAATCAGCTGTCTGTAATTCGTGTGGCATTAATGTAACTTTTTCCTCTAAAATTAACGTTTACGCAAAACAAAAGAAAATAGATTTTTTAATGGAATTTTTTAACAATTTTGAAACAACACATTTTTATACAATTATTTTTTTATATAACCGAGTGTTAAAGAAATTTATCCATTTAATATTATAAACTAATGGTTGCTAACAGCTTCAGCTCTCCTTTCCAACTTTCAATAGATAATTTCCACCTACTCCTCTAAATGACATCATACTAAAATGTTCTGAGTTGCACGGGCAACGCCGGGCTATGATGCTAGTATATATATATATATATATATACTAGCATCATAGCCCGGCTATATATATATATATATATATATATATATATATATATATATATATATATATATATATGTATAAAGTCTTTGAAGTGATATATAACGTCTTTGAAGTGAAGCCCTGCTGGAAATAGTATGTCCGTCTAATATTATTTTGGCTGAGTGGAGCTCAGAGCTACTACGACTACTGACGCGGTATTCTCGGTGTAACTTCGATATCTCTCGGTAACTTGCGGACCTATTACGGTACTTGTACAATGTCTCTGACGTATCACACTATGGCAGGAGTATATGTATACCCAAGTCAAGTCCATTATGATAGAAAAAGACGAGATCCCACAACATCTACAAACATTTTCACGGCTTCTGTTCTGACGAGCTTCATCTCCTGGTGACACGACGGTATAAATTTACTCATGCTACTAGATAGTCATCAAGGTCTCATTCTTTTCCTGCCAAAATAGTAAAATGTAACTTCAGCTTCTACTGCATCAGTTTCTTTTTTCGATCTTCCCGCCTGTCGAGTTCCCTTTTGTATACTTGCTTCCCTGATAGCTATGATCCTTAAAAGTTTAAATGCAACGTCAATTACCATCTTCTATCGCCTTGGTTTCTAACTTTCTCTTATCCTTTCTTCGACATCCCTTGTACCTTATTCTTTTTTCTTTTCCTTTTTCTCTCACGGTAAGTCCCTGCGCACTAGTGGCGATATTTTCTTACGTGGGGTGAAAGGATTATAAAAAAAAAAAGAAGAAAAAAACTGAAACATTCGGAATTCACTGATCTAGCAGTCAGTGCTATTGTCAGTTTAAATTTATAAAACCTTTCTGTTAAAATACTTTTTCAGGAAAAATAGGTTCCTCAAATCGATTAACCATTATTGCGCTTTCCAGAATTGATAGCGGTTTCTTTCCTAACCTTTTGTTTAATGTTGTGTTGAATATCAACATCTTTATTCTGTCATTTTTCTCTATTCGTGTTATATGTCATGTCTATTTTAATTATTCCACATTTTCTCAAGAAAATATTACGGTACTTGTACAATGTCAGAGACATTGTACAAGTACCGTAATAGGTCCGCAAGTTACCGAGAGATACCGAAGTTACACCGAGAATACCGCGTCAGTAGTCGTAGTAGCTCTGAGCTCCACTCAGCCAAAATAATATTAGACGGATATACTATTTCCAGCAGGGCTTCACTTCAAAGACTTTATACATACATATATATATATACTTGTCTTTTACTTTGGAAGAGTTATTTTTGTGAATCTGTAGCGCCAGTTCACAAAAACAAAACAAATAACATCTTATGAAATTCATAATATCTTCTGGGAATATGCCTAGGTCAGAAAACCAGTTCTTGTAACCACAAATAAGAAGAAAAATAAATACGTGATACCGCTAGTATCTCGACTTTACAAGCTATATAAGGAAGTTGTCTAAAACAGGGGTTGACAAATTACAGCATCCGTGCCACACGTGGCATGCCAAGCAGTTTCTAATGGTACAATTTTATGAGCAAAGGAAGTCTTTGGAAGTCAAAAATTTAGAAAAATCTGCTGCTATTTTTAACTGTTGGATATTCCTCCTGAGAGCTTCCATCTGTTTGAAGAAAATTGCTTTTGCTCTTGTTTTGACTTTTGGTTCAACTTATTTCTGTGAGCAAATCTTCTCTCACATGAAAGCAGTGTCAATTCCGCAACAAAGTTGCCTAACACCTGAACATTTAAAACATTATTTAAAACTCGAAGTAAAAAATTATGTTGCCGATATTGAGCAATTGGCTAAGACCATGCAAGGACGAGGCTTTCATAATAATAAAAACTTTAAAAAGTTTATTTCTATTAATGAGGTTTACATATTATTCTATATACCAGTGCTTCTCAAACTATCTGATGTGGCGGACCGGTAGTTTTTTTTTTTCAATGTGCCAAGGACCGGCAAGCAAAACAAGCCAATCCAGCTGAGTAAGAGGGGGGGGGACTGTGAACCACGGAATTTCTTTCTTTTTTTTTTTTTGTGATATGTACTATTTCAGGGACATTTTGAGACTATAATAAACATGAGGATATGATATGTTGTTCATTCTAAGGCCAGTCATCATTGACGTAACAAGTCTTCACAGTGTGCCATTGACCGTTACCATATTTGTGCTATATTAGTTATGGTCACTGGTTTTGAGGATATATACATTTAAAAATCCAGAAAAAATATTTAAATTTAATATTAATACTTTGTAAGCAATTTGAATTTAATAAAAGGCATTAATCTTCTAAAAAATAGACAAACAGTAAAACAAAATATTAATTTTAATTGACATAGAGTTTTACTATTATTTCTTTCTTTTCTGGAAAATCTCCGCGTACCGGCAGACGATGGCTCGCATATCGGCGAGGGTACGCGTACCACACTTTGATTAGCACTGCTATATATTACTACATAAATATATATAGTGAAAGAAGCATATTGACCTTTAACTGTAAAAATACTTATATTGATGACACACTGAATGATTTTAAAACCTTGAGTCGACATATATTTAGCAAAATGTTGCTGACCCTTTGTCTAAACACACGCAGCATATCTCATAACTTTAATGTGATGCCTTGTGTCATTAAAAAGAAGAACTCCAATAGTGTGAAAAAATCTTTCTGAGGTCAACCATTGTTTTGAACTTACTGTAAATAGCAAGAATGCCAAGGTTTGCGCACAGCCAGCACACAACAACATCTTACCTGATTTTGCTATTATCATCTTTGATACACCTTTAAAACAAGTGGAGCATTTTCCATAACTACGAAGTCATTTATCAAACAAGTGCACCACAGAGAAGGATGTGGAATATGGAATTGAAGACCATTTAGAAAGCTTATCAAATGTGTCTTCAACAACACAGATCTGAATTTAACAACAAAAATGATCGTCTATAAATTTGTTGTCAAATCAAATTTTTATAAGGCTGCGAATCCTGAATTATATATCCTCGCGGCATCCAAAAATTAGAAACACTTTTTCATTCAAACTTGAATAACAAGTAGGAATAATATGTGACTAAAAGAAGGTCCCGAAAACAGACAATAGATCATCGACTCGCTGATCATTAAACAATCTCTTCGATGGTCGGGACATGTATCAAGAATCGAAGAGCCAAGGTTTCCACGTCAATTCTTATTCAGTAAAATCACTTACACCTTTGTGAAATTTAATTGAAACAAAATGATCCTCCTAGGACTTTCTAAATTTCCTTGATCAGGTGTACGGCATTGTTTTTCTCTTCCGACCACATTTTCCATTACGCTTTGGACTCATGCATCCAGTTTGTTTCTTCGCCTTAATGAAACGACTGGCAGTTGAAAGGCTTTCACGAACAATATCCTCAATCTCACTGTAAAGCTTGCCAGTGTGTTCGTGCAGTGTTGCAGTTTTTGTACGCTTCCTTGGAGTAACTTTCATCGCAGACAATATTCGTAGAACAACTAATCGACAGTCGAGACAATAGTGTCTGGGCGAGATAAAAATCTGATGCAATCACGGATGACGCAGTATTTTTCAAACTCGAAATAATTTCATCATACACTGGGAAAATAGATTCATATTACTGCACACCACTGCAAATGACCTAAGCTTGAACATCAAATAGAATTACTATGTGACCAACACCAACGTCCTAGAAAGTGCTACCACTCAAAGAATCGCATCGCTGATCATTAAACAAGGTGTTCGATGGTCTGGACATGTAGCAAGAATGGAAGAATCAAGGTTTCCACGTCGAGTCTTTTTCAGTGAGATCACGTACACCTTTGTAAAAATTAATTGAAACAAAAATATCTTCCTATGAGCTTTCACACTTTCCCTGATCACGTATACGTCGACTCTTGGCGTTGTATTTATTTGTGAACCTTCCACGTCAAGTCTTATTTAGTGAAATCACTTACACCTTTGTGAAATTTAATTGAAACAAAATGATTCTCCTACGACTTTCTACATTTCTCTGATCAGGTATACGGCATTGTTTTTCTCTTCCGACCACATTTTCCATCACGCTTTGGACTCATGCATCCAGTTTGTTTCTTCGCCTTAATGAAACGACTGGCAGTTGAAAGGCTTTCACGAACAATATCCTCAATCTCATTGTAAAGCTTGCCAGTGTGTTCGTGTAGCGTTACAATTTTTGTACGCTTCCTTGGAGTAATTTTCATCGCAGACAATGTTCGCAGAACAACTAATCGACAGTCAGGACAATAGTATCCGGGCGTGATAAAAATCTGATACATTCACGGATGACGCGGTATTTTTCAATTTAAAAAAAATTTCATCATACACTGGGAAAATAGATTCATATTACTGCACACCACTGCAAATGACCTAACCTTGATTATCAAACAGAATCACTATGTGACCAACATCAAAGTCCTGGACAGAGTCAACAGTCAAAGCATCGAATCGCTGATAATCAAACACGGTGTTCGATGGTCAGGATATGTAGCAAGAATTGAAGAATCAAGGTTTCCATGTAAAGTCATAGTTAGTAAACTCACATTAGGGAAAAGACCACGGGGTTTCCTTCTTAGAAGATAAAAGAACCAACTCAAAACCACACTGTAAGCTATTGGACTTGAGCCTAAATCGTTAGAATCGCAAGCACATGACAAAAGCAACTGGAGCTGTTTCATCACCATCGGTAGCAAAAACTTCGAAGCCCTCAGAAGAAAAAAGGAAGAAATCAAACGATAAGAAAGTCTCGAAAAAATAAGCTTCATCTTCCTGCAGTCAATGCCATCTGCTCTTCCATGCAAGAATTGATCGACTTAGTCATCAGCGCCATCATCATAAAGGAACGGAACAGAAAAGCAGGAATTAAATTCTTGGATACACAATAAAGCTGAAGACAGGATAAGTATATACTGGAAATTTGACTCATATTATGGATTTCTATGTTTTGAGATTCATTCCATGTGTGTCCTTATATTCTTTTATATGTCAGATAAGTGCCATACGTGATACACGCTTGAGCGATCATGTCCCAAAAGAGACATGACTGACTTGGCATAAGAAATTTTCCGCAGTAAGTTGCCATTACTTTCTGTGGTAAACTGGTTGCCAGCTAAGGCTATAGAACCCAGTCTGTCCAGGTATTTAACCCCTAGCTGGAGTAAGAAGCGACTTATTAATACCTTTCCCAAGGGCACTAGCACGTAAGTGAATGCAATGAATTCAACTGTAATTTGAACTCGTCTCTCCCATTTCTCGTTCTGAGCCGATATTCGCTGCTCCACAAGGATAAAAAAAAAACTAATTAAAAGAGAAAAATATAAGGACAATTTTGTTCAAGTTTTTTATTTAATAATTTGAACCAGAAAAGAAAAGGAAGTAGTCAAACGAGAGAGAAAGGCTTTATAAAATCAACTTCGACCTCTACTAACAATTACAACACAATTTATGCCATCGGCTCTTCCCTGCAGGAATTAGTTTATTTAAGGATCAACGCTATCATCATAAAGAAACATGTCAGAAAAGAAGAAATTAAATTCTTGGATATGAGATAAAGCTGACGACGATGTTCAAAAATTTAAATGCAGTGTCAATCGCCATCTTATGTTTTCTATTGTTCTTTTATTGCCTTCTCGTTTTCTTTGAGTTTCAGTAACCGCTTGCGTCCGAGTGACTCTTATTGCTTTGCTTGGCGTGAAATGATTAAAAGCTGCCGCGTGGATGCTTCAATGAAATCTATAGTCCTCTTTAAGCTAGGGGTCAATCGCTGTCTATCCTCCTTATCCTCATAATTTTCACTTTTTTTTTACTTCCGCTTACTTTCATATCATATATCTAATTTCTTCTTACTTTCATGTCACATACCACACTCGCCAGCCCTCTACCATGAATAAACTACACCTGGCAGTAAGCCCTCTGATTGGAAGATTAAAGGTTTTGAGGAGCATTGAAACACTTGTTAATTCTTATTATTCCCAGGTCCACTGTTAGGGTCCCATGTATGGATAAATAATGAAGCCCCCACCAAAAAAAAAAAAAAAATTATTATGAAAGTATAAAACAGATTTTCATAATAAAAATAAGAGCAAAATATTATCCATATGAAAAAAAGAAAAAGAAAAAATAGACGAACACTGTATTTTATCTGTGGTTGAAGGTATAAGATTACATCTAAGATATTTATATTTTGGTATTAAATAACCCATGGAGGTTGATAGGGAATGAAACAATCAACCTCTACCATGAATGGCTCTTATGTGTTTTCTTGGGAAAAATTTAGTATAGAAAATGTCAGATTTGAACTCGGTTAAACGATTATAATTTTTCGCACCAATTATAGGTATTCTAAACACCTTTAAATACCTGGGAAGTGTTATAAAAAAAGACAGAAAGTGCGACACAGAGATCCAAAGGCGAATTGGCATGGCGAAGGAAGCATTCCAGAAGTTGAGTAAAGTATTAAGAAACAGGACAATTTCACTAGAAACAAAGAAGAGAGTACTGGATTCCTATGTGATTTCAGTTCTTCAATATGGCAGTGAATGCTGGACAATATCATCAAAGATGAACGAAAAGTTGAAGGAACTGAAATGGAGTTCTACAGAAGGATGCTGAGGATATCATGGATCGAGCATGTGAGCAATGATGAGGTTTTGGAAATGATGGAAACGAAAACGAAATTAATACTGAGTATCAAGAAGAGACAGCTGAAGCTCCTGGGACATGCAATGAGGAAAGAGGGCTTGGAGAACCTGATACTAACAGACCAGATAGAAGGAAAAAGAGACAGGGGAAAGCAGCAGATAACATATTTGAAGGACCTAATCAGTTGGATGATGGAACGAGGGTTGTATGGTGTAACAGGAGAAGGCGTGCTAAGAGTCACCAGGGAGAGGGAGATGTGGAAAGCCATGATCGCCTACGTCCTGAATGGACAGAGCAGATAGAAGAAGAAGATTCGCATATTAATTTATAATGATATTAACATTTAGTATTTACTCGTCTATAAGACGAACATTTTCCTGAAAAATAAATCACCCAAGTTAAGACTGGGTAAATTGCTCTCTGTAATAAAATGGAACATGTTGATATTCTTCCTGTGACGTTTTTAATAAACCGACTAGATACGCCTGAGCTCGCTTCAAAGCAAAAAAGGCGGATTCCGTCACCAACTATCAGGAAATATAGAGCTTGAAACGCATAACGTCACATGCAAATAGACAGATTTTTGCATGATTTGCATGCATCTGATGTTTTATATTAATACTTGACACTTTTTGCGTTTGGCGTTTTTGTTACAGATTTTGTTTTGCGTGATTAGCGAAGATTTAATTTTTTATATTTTCCTCCTTCTTGTCACTGCTCATTTAATTCTTGAACATCTGTTGGGCATATCGCGAAAACATATTGCAACAGAAATGGAAAGAAATGTATTCAAATATATAAAGGGGTTTGAAAAGGGGGGGAAAGAAACAAAAATATTAAAAAGAGGAATATACTGTAGAAAAAAGGGAAGGGATAAATAAAGAAAGAAATATAGAATGAAAATGAATGAGAACTGAAAAGAAAATGGAAAGATACAGAAAAACGAAGAGGAGAGAATAACGGAGAAAAGAAAGATAAGGATGAAGAAGAAGAAGTGGAAAACGAGATTAAAAGTGAATAAGAATGAAAAAAAAAAGAGTATAAAAGAACGAGAAAAATGAATAAAATAGTAAAAGGATTTAAAAAGAATGAATGAAAAAGAATAGGATTTTAAAAAATGAAATTTAATGAATGAAAATAATGAAGGTGAAAATGAATAAAAGAAAAAAAGCATTTCCGAAAAAATACTGAGAAATAAAATGAAAGAAAAAATAAGATTAAAAAGAGAAAAATGGTAAAAAAGAAAAATTGAAAAGAACGAAATTGAATGTGGTTTTAAAAAAGGAAGAATGATTGAAATGGACGAAATAAAGATAAAGAATAACAAATAATAAAAATAAAAAAGGAAGAAAATAAAAAATGCTCGATATTCAAGAACTAAAGAATGACAATTAATGCAGAAAAAAGAATGAATATAATGTTGAAGATACAAAAGAAAGAACAAGAAATAATTAAAAGAATGAATGAAAATGGAAAAGAAAAATAATTAACTAAAATGAAGAATAATTAAAAAAAATGAATGATATAAGGAATAATCTGACAAAAATAAAGAAAATGAACGATGAATATGAAGAGGAACAAGTTTTTCAATAAGAATGAACATAAATGAAGAAAAAATGAAACTACACGAAGAAAAATTAATGAAAATGAATCTAAACTTATAAATAGAACTTTGTCTGTGTGAGTGTGTCTGTGTGTGTGTGTATGTGTGTGTGTGTGTGTGTGTGTGTCCGTTACCTATAGAGTCTGAAAACGGTTGAACCGATTTTCTTGAAAATTTACACAGTTGTACTATAAGCGTCTGCGAGTGTTCTTAGCTAGGTTTTGTGTCGAGGTACCCCCAAAAATACCGAAAATCGATAATCGAAAAAATCGGGTTGTAGAAGGAGTGGTCCGATTTTAATCAAATTTGATACACTCATAGACAAAGACATAAGAAACGATATTCAGAAGTTTCAAGGTTGCACTTCTTACAATAGTGCAGAATTTATTTTAGCTTTTGCTTCGGGATTGGCTCTAAGTAGGTATAATTGTAGTTCTTAATCGCAGCCATGATACCATTTACTCAGAGGACTTATTTAGCCTTCAAAATTCAGACGAAAAAAATTATTTGATATCGATACCAGGAAATCAAAATTTGACTTACTTCCATACATTTTTCTTTCAGTCTACGGTTTTGCTTTAACTGGAAACAACTATTGCTTTTTAGTCTTTCGTGCCAACGTCTAAAGAGTCTGAGCTTTAGGACCATTGATTAGTTTTAAAGTTCATTACACCCGAGTAACGCCGGGTTATACAGCTAGTATATATATATATATATATATATATATATATATATATATATATATATAAACATCTTATCCTTAATTTTTAAAAAATCCATTTCTTATTGTGGCTCCAAGCTTTGGATTGTTGATGCAGCGGATTCTGCTATTCTCCTAGGGGTTCTTGACAAAATACAACGGAGTGTCGGTAGTTTGATCGATTCCGACTTGGCTCACCGCCTGCAGGCTTTCTTTCACCGGTGTGACGTGGCTTCCCTGTGTCTCTTCTATAAATACTTTCACGGCTTCTGCTCCGATGAACTTAGATCACTGATGCTCCTTAGGTACCAATTTGTACGAGATACTAGATTAGCAACTAGGTCCCACTCTTTTACTGTGAAACCGATAAAATATAACTTCAATTTCTACTCCAACGTCTTCTTTTCTCGCACTTCCTGACTGTGGAATTCCCTTCCACATGATTGCTTCCCCGACAGCTACAATCTCCAGGAGTTTAAATGTAAGGTCAATAGACACCTCCTAACACACTCACTAGCATCCATTCTTTCAAACACTCTTCCCATCTACCCAACCCTCAGCCTATGTATCCTTACCCGTCTATCACCCTCCTTCTGAGATTTCCTATATCTAACCACTCTTTCTCTTCACCTTCCCCTATGTAACCCCTTGCGCAATAGTGGCAGTGGAATGACTTCCTTGGGGTGAAATCATTTAAAAATATATATATTATTCCTCAAAAAACAAAGAAAACTTTATTTCTGAGAATTCCGTCTCTTTTTTCTGACAAGAAGGTGGCTTGTCCCTAAGGAGCATAAAATCTATACTTATCAGTGGTCGTTAAATTTCCACAATAACCGAGAGACTCACTTTTCGTAAAAATAGCTATTCTGAATTTTGTGACAAGAATTTTCATTCAAATTTGTTGCCAGAACTGAAGAATCACAACAAAATTTTATCTTGAGTGGCCTTAGGTTTTATTTAATTATTTTTTTGGATGGTCTTCTTAGAATAGTGTTGTGAAGTAGTTTTCGCATTGAAGGTTATAATCGTGCTATGTCGGTTGCTA
The DNA here is from genome assembly GCA_037127315.1 of Ascarosepion bandense. Classification (NCBI taxonomy): domain Eukaryota; kingdom Metazoa; phylum Mollusca; class Cephalopoda; order Sepiida; family Sepiidae; genus Ascarosepion; species Ascarosepion bandense. The sequence goes on from JBBBDQ010000716.1 coordinate 2,584,506, forward strand.
ATCGACTTAACGCACCCAAAATGTTAGGAACTTAGTAACCTTCCACTGAAAGCTGACTCCTTCGTATTCAGCTAACTGTCGACTAATATCAACTGCCGAGCAGTTCTACTGAACTCCAATAGAAGTCTAAAGAAGTCCTATGAACTTCTCAAAAACTTCCCCGTTAACTTCCTGTTAACTCTTATTAATATTGGAGGGAGAGTCCATTATCTGAGGAATATGGGTGTTTCACCATAACACCTAGCTTCTAGCAGATGAAGAAGAAAGAAAGAAAAATTATTTTCTTTTCTCCTTTTTTCCCCTTTCTCAGTACCAGAAATAGTATTACATCAATATGGAGTGATAGTGTAAGAGCTAGTCACACCGACCACGACTGTAGAATTACGATCGTACCTAAGAAGTGACAAAATATATCTTGAATACTTTTAAAACTATTTTTTAATAAATAAATATTATTGGCCGTAGAGGGGTATACGCTATTTAATCAATCCGATTAAAATGGCAACATACATACATACATACGAAATTAGATTTTTATTTTGTGAATTTTAATCGATAAATGATTGAATTTCGATACCATGACAATACCAAGGATTTCAACAAGATAAACATTCAGACAAAGAAATTGGTCCTAACTGTGTGTCCCACATTCCTTGAAAAGAAGTTGTGATTATCGATCATCGCTGAACCTGTAGAGGTGATTTCAGTTCTTACCGGGTTCCCTCCATGATTCGATTGCACATGAATAACTTAAATGTCCAATGCTTTGAATAATCATGATTGATGATATTCCATCCATCGCAATCGAGGAAGACCACGACTCCTTGTGGGTGCGGAGGAGGCTGATAAGGTCAATCTTTGCACGGAAAAGCCTGTTGCAGCAGAGTTGTGGCAAGCGACCGCCAGTGGGTCCCCACACCTGTCGCTTTTTGCCACTTGTCCATCGCCGCGGGGCTTTTGAAGTGTTGATAGAAGTAATGACTTGCGCTTTAATTGGATTTAAGTGAGGGAGAGTTACGCATGGTCGTCAGCCTCACCCTCTCTTCCCATTCCATCTGGGTCCGGTGGCACGACATAGACGAGACTTACCGGAAACAGTCAGGAATGTAGTGGCTGGCCAACAGTGATATTATTGTTTTCACTGTGCCCTGAATGCGCTCCACAGCGCTTAGCTAGGCATTTTTTTAATTATTCCGCAATAGGTTACTACTATATGCTCTGGTAGACTAGTTGCCAGCCAATTTTTTGGCTACATTTTCCAGCATTGCTACGTGTATTCAGATTTGCCTGTTACATTTTCTGAATTGATACTTTTTTTTTTTTTTTTAATCATTTCACCCCGAGCAAGGCAGAAACGCCACTGATGTGCAGGGGGTTACATAAATGTAGAAAGATTAATTAGAAAAGAGTGAGGAGTACAAGCTAGTTAGAAAGGAACAATAGAAAGCTGAGAAAGCAGGTGCAATGACAGGTACATGGGCGGAGAGAAAGTGAAGATTATACAGGGGAGGGGAGAGAGCTAGAGGCCAGTGGTTAGTAGGTGAGTATTAACTTTGCTTTTAAATTTCTGGAGGTCGTAGCCGTCAGGAAAGTAAGAATACGGGAGTGAGTTCCACAGGCGGGAAGTGCGAGAGAGGAAGCTGCAGGAGTAGAATTGTCGTCTGCGTTTGGCTAACCTGACTGTGAATGGGTGGGACCCAGTTGCCAGTCTGGTTGAACGGGTAAACACCTGTTGAGGAGGCATCAGTGACTTAAGCTCATCCGAGCAGAAGCCATGAAAGTATTTATAGAAGAGACAGAGGGAGGCCACATTTCGACGATGGGAAAGTGGCTGCAGACGAGTCGCCAGATCAGTACCTATCACATTACAGACTCTCCTTTGGAGCTTGTCAAGAACACTGAGGAGAACGGCAGGGGCACCTGACCATAAATGGCAGCAGTACTCCATGCACGGACGGATGGTTGACTTGTATATATGCAGGATGGATTCAGGTGGAAAAAACATCCTTGATCGACATAGTGACCCAATCTTCTTAGCAGTAGATTTTGCTATGGATTCAATATAGTGCTTCCATTTGAGGTCTGAGGACAGGGTAAGTCCGAGGAGGCGTAGTGTATTACTCTCCGGGAGAATCATCTGGTCCATGCTTATGGGAGGCAGAAGAGGTTGCCTGTAATGGTTGACAGACAACAGCTTGGTCTTAGATGAATTGAAGTTGACAAGCCACTTCTTGCCCCAGTTCACCACAGAGTGTAGATCCCGCTCAAGGTCAGCAGCGAGATTATGTCTGTCCGCCACGACAGGTTTCTTACTGGAGCGGGAGTATATTGTAGTGTCATCTGCGTAGATGCCTACTTGGGACTTGATCTCATCTGGGAGGTCGTTGATGAAAATAAGGAAGAGCGTTGGGCCCAGGATAGAGCCTTGTGGGACACCAGCATTCGTGCTGTAGGACGAAGAGGCACGCCCATTCAGAACGACCTTCATTTTGCGGTTATTTAAGAAAGATTGGATTAGGTCAAGCAGGCGACCGGTAATACCATAACCGCGTAGTTTGCATAGGAGGCCAGGGTGCCAAACCCTGTCGAAAGCCTTGGCGATATCCAGAGCAACCGCGCGAGCCTCGTCAGACTCATCAAGGGCCTGTAGCATGTACTCCGTTACAGTAGTTAGCAGGTCGGCTGTGGACCTGTCAAATCGGAATCCATATTGCCTGTCGGAGAACAGTTTGTGGGCGGTGAGATGATGAACTATTTCAGCATTTATTATAGCCTCGAACACTTTCCCGAATATTGGTAGAAGACTGATAGGGCGATAGTTGGATGGGTCCGAGGGTTCACCACAGTTCTTAAAGACAGGAACGACTGAGGAGAATTTCCAGCATGCAGGAAAGCAGGAAGCAGAAAGGCAGTAGTTAAACAGTTTAGAGAGGACAGGGGAAAGTTCAGGGGCACACCTCTTAAGGACTATCACCGGGATTCCATCGTCTCCACACGCCTTATGGGGGTCGAGTTTTGAAATTACTCTGGATACTATTGTCGGGGTAATATATACGTCATGCAGTTTGGCCTCAGTTCTAATAGGGAAGTCGGGTGGGTGCACTCCGGACGAGTCGAGTGTGGAGTTGGATGAGAATCTGCGGGCAAAGCACTCAGCTTTCTCAGCAGATGACGTGAGAACATCAAATCCATGGATTAAAGGAGGTATTGAGGATTTCCTATTGTTGAGCACTCGTTTACAAATCCTCCAATAGTCCTTGGAGCCGAACTTGCGGTCAGCTATGTGCTGTCGCATTCTCTCAGCAAACAACTGTTTGGCGTCATTTAGGGTTCTCTTGCACTCACTGCGAGCGGATGTGAACAGGCGCCTATTGTGATCAGTTGGCTGTCTCCGGAATAGACGGAAGTAATGGTTCCTGTGGGCAATGGCGACTGAACAGGCCTGAGAGAACCACGGAGAGGAATGAGGTTTTAAGCAATACTTCCTGGTGGGTATGAAGGCATCAATGCCAGCTTTCACCCATGACGAGACCTCAGAGGCACAGTCATCAACTGATAGGTCAAACACTTTTCCCCAAGGGACGTCGCAGAGGAAATCGCGAAAGGCATCCCAGTCAGCTTTTTGGTAGAGGTAGGAGGTTCTATAAGTAGGGGGATCCTGGGGGGAGTGAGATTGGAAAGAAATACTGAGGGAGACTACAGCGTGGTCGGAGTTGCCGAGAGGGCAAAGCTGCGAGACTTGACAGGCGTCGGGCGCAGAGGTGAAACATATATCTAGCAGTGAGGAATGACCCGAGGGTGTGCTTGGAAAGCGAGTGGGGAAGTCCACCACTTGCGTAAGGGATTGGGAAATAGCAAAGTTCATGGCGTGAATGCCCGCCGAATCAGTAACAGCGTTTTCAAGCCACTCAGAGTGATGGGCATTGAGGTCTCAAAATACAAATATGTGGGCAAATGGGTGATAGGAAATAGCCTTATCTATGTCGTCGGCAATGCTATCTAGTAGGGAGCAGTCAGGAGAGGAGGGAGAACGGTAAAGGAAGAATAGGTAGCTAACCGAACTGAGGAGAGACAAGCGGAGACATATGTATTGGTGGTCAGTAGATTCGAGTGAAGTCACCCTAATTATGGGGAGGTGTTCGCTGACATAAACACCCAGCCCATGCATGTGGACAGTAGAATCCTTCCTTAAAAGGGGAAGATAACCAGGGATGAAGAGGTCAGAGGAGGGAATAGCTGAGTTGAGGTTAGTTTCGCAGAGCGCGAGGATGTCAGGGGACTTTTCATGCAGGAACGCTTCTACACTAGCAAAGTTAGTACGAATGCCTCGGATATTAGTGAAGGAGAGGTTAATGGGCTTAGGTGGTTTGGATTTAACTGGTTTAGGGTCATTTCTGTTTTGTTTTGTCATGTTTTACTCTCACTTATATGAATGTTTTTTTTTAAATTACTTCACGCCAAGCAAGGCAATAAATACGCTCAGACGCAATGGTTTACTCAATGTGAAAACGAAAAAAATTATTAAGGAGCGAGAACAATAAAAGAACAGGCATTAAGAGGATAACGATTGAAACTGCATCAAATGTCTGAAGACCAAACTTGTCTAGAAAGCAAGAAGCTGGAAGAGAGTTCCATCATCGAGAAATGCAAGTGAGGAAATTCTCAGTATATAATTTACGGTTACATATAGTCATTTCTGCTGTAAAATGATGTGCTTTTACTGCCAAGTTAGTACTGCGCTTAAATTTATAAAGTCTAGTTACCGTAGAATAATGTTCATTAGAAGTATTTTGAAAGTATTTATAGTAAAGCAGCAGGAATTCTACGTTCACTCTATAGAGGTACGATTCCTGTCAAAGGACATTTTTTTTTAATCGTATCACCCCGAGCAAGACGGTAACTCCACTGATGTGCAGGGGGCTCCGTAATAGTGAAAAGATTGGAAAAGAGAAAGCCGGAAACCACATCCTAAACAGGGAACAAGGGATAAGCCTCATAACCTGTTCAATAGATGTGGGTGGAGTGTGAACCGGACGATAGATAGATCTATCTACTCCAATTGAAAAAAAAAACAAAGTGAGAAAATTGGAAAAGAGAAAGCCGGAAACCACATCCTAAACAGGGAACAAGGGATGAGCCTCTTAACCTGTTCAATAGACGTGGGTGGAGTGTGAACCGGGCGATAGATAGATCTATCTACTCCAATTGAAAAAAAAAACAAAGTGAGAAAATTGGAAAAGAGAAAGCCGGAAACCACATCCTAAACAGGGAACAAGGGATGAGCCTCATAACCGGTTCAATAGATGTGGGTGGAGTGTGAACCGGACGATAGATAGATCTATCTACTCCAATTGAAAAAAAAAACAAAGTGAGAAGATTGGAAAAGAGAAAGCCGGAAACGACATCCTAAACAGGGAACAAGGGATGAGCCTCTTCACCTGTTCAATAGACGTGGGTGGAGTGTGAACTGGGTGATAGATAGATCTATCTACTCCAATTGAAAAGAAAAAAAAAACAAATTGAGAAGATTAGAAAAGAGAAAGCCGGAAACCACATCCTAAACAGGGAACAAGAGATGAGCCTCTTCACCTGTTCAATAGACGTGGGTGGAGTGTGAACCGGGCGATAGATGGATCTATCTACTCCAACTGAAAAAAAAAACAAAAAAAAAAACAAAGTGAGAAGATTGGAAAAAAGAAAATCCGGAAACCACATCCTAAACAAGGAACTTTATTAAAACGGATCTAGACGAGTGGCCATTCAGGATGACATTCATTTAATCGAAAAAACTGAATCAATAAAAATGTGTCGTAGGCACCGTAACTTTTTAACTTGTGGAGAAGTTCTGTTTGCGAAAACTTATTTAAGTCTTTCAAAATGTCCACAGTTACATCCCAGGCTTCACCCTTTTTATTTACAGCATCATAGACTTTTTCCACAATTATCGTTGGTACATCAGCAGTTGACCTGAAGAAACAAAATCTCTATTGTTTGTATAAAAAAAAGTCTCTGGAATGAGAGATGATGAACCGATTCGGCATTGATTAGGGCCTCTAAAAAATGGTATAAAGCTAACAGGCTGGAAGGGTTGGACAGTTCACCAGTCAGTCAGTCAACAGGCAGGGAACACTTCTTTAAATTAGATGCGAACCAAATTAGAGGCTGTTGGGAAAAGTGTAAATATATTTCTTGCAACGTATCAAGTGGGGGTTACTCCCAGTTGATGTCGGCCAGCTATTAGCAAATTGCAGGTGTAAATGTTCAATTGTGCAAAACAGACCATCTAAGATAAGACAAAACCTAACTCTTCGACTTGATTATTTTGGCTTTCCGGTCTACCGGGAAAGCGCCAGTCAGTTAGTTAAATGCCATACGTGATACACGCTTGGTTGAATATGACTAACTGGGCAGAAGATTACTTTCTGCGGTAGATTGGTTGCCGGCCAAGGCTATAGAACCAAATCTGTCCTGTTATTTCACCCATAGCTGGAAGGAAGAGAATGATTAAAACCTTTCCCAAGAATAATTGCGCGTAAGTGAAGGCAAGGGATTCAACTGGAATTTGAACAGTTCACCAGAATTCTTAAAAACTGGAACCACAGATGATGACTTTTAACTGACAGGGAGACATGAGACATCGAGGCATAGAATATATAGTTTAGAAAGTACAGGAGCCAGTTCAGGGAGCACGCTTCTTAGTGATACTGGGTCCACATGCTTTGTGGGAATCCATGTTAGAGATGACAACAAAAATCATGAACGCACAGACTCAGTTCTAAATGGGAAGTTAGGCAGGGATACTCCAGATGAGACATGAGTAGAATTTAAACAGAATTAACGGGCAGAGCATTCAACTTTATCCAAAGAGGATGATGACACCTCAAATCGACTGAAGTTGTCACAAAATGGGAAATCAAATTAAAAAGAAACGTAGTACGCAGGCGCGCGTGTGTGATTAGGTAGAGTGCTTTATTGAGTGGTTGATTGGTCGAAACACATTTTACGGATTATCAACCTATTGTAGGTTATTTAAAGTCAGAAAATACATTTAGATTGTAATAATTTTGTTTTTGTAATGTTTTTCTTAGTGATACAATTATTACAAATTAACCCACATATGTCGGTAGAAGAGATGGATTCATACCATTCCAAAAGCTATTTTGCACCTAATTCAATATAATGAAGTCAACGTGAATTTGTACCCAGTTATCCACTCAACGATTCCGAGCCATTATCCATTACAGAATACGCTCATTCTAACTTCAACCACTTGGTATTCTCAAGCAGCCACCCATCTAGGTACTGACCAGTTCCGACTTTGCTTAACTTCGGTGATAGTACATAGTCATTTATATTTGATTCTCTAAACATTTCTTTGGTTTAGGAATAGTTAAAAAAATAATTTTTTAATTTTTTCGCCAGAGTGGTTCCAGTGTGGGGCATGGAAGGGTCAATTAAATAGCCAGTGTGACCTATACACCAAGGTAACTAAAATACAGCCAGGAAAGAAAAAAAAGAAAGAAATAGACTGACTGACAGACTAGGGAAAAATAAAATAAAGACAAAGAATCCATCAGTCAAAGAAATTTCTGCTAAAAAACAAAACCAATCTTTCAATTAGGCATGAACATTTTAAAATTAAGCAAAAATATTGCAAAAACGAAAAAGAAAAATGGCTTACTTTTAACAATATTCAAGAGAGTTGATTCCATCCCAAAAGACACATTGTTTCTGCCAGTGAGTTGAAAAAATATTTTTTTAACTTTTTGGCCAGAGTAATACCAGTGTGGGGCATGGGAGGGTCAATTAAATATTAGTCGTTTTTATTTGAGTCAATAAGCATATATTTTCTTGAATTTAGTATGCACTAGCAGTATAAGCCGGGGTTGCGCGGGTGTAATGAAAGCTTTAAAACTAATCCATGGTCCTGGAGCTCAGACTCTTTGGACGTTGGCATGAAAGACTAAAAAGCAATAGTTGTTTCCAATTAAAGCCAAACCGTAGACTGAAAGAAAAATGAATGGATGTAAGTCAAATTTTGATTTCCTGGTATCGATATCAAATTTTCTGCATTATTGTAAGAACTGCAACCTTGTGTAAATTTTCAAGAAAATCGGTTAAGCCGTTTCGGAGTCTAGAGTTAACGGACACACACACACACACACACACACACACACACAGACAAAGTTCCATTTATAAATAAGTTTAGATATTTATTAGACCTGAACAACGGGAAGGATTTATTTTCTCTTAGTCATGAAGAACAGAGGCATCTACGACAGGAAGTGACAGGAAGTGGGTAAGAGAAAAATGACTGTGGCCATAGTGAGGGATCAGTTTATATACTGATTGTAGTGTAGAACTGATCCCCCACTTTATATCCAGTTTATAATAGTAGAGATTTTTTTTTATAATCATATCGCCCCAAGCAAGACATTTTACTACCACTGTTTTGCAGGGGAATACATAGGAGGAAAGCGATGAGAAAGAGTGATAAGTTATAGGGGGTATCAGGAAGTGGGTAAGAGCAGGATGAGAATACTGATGAGAGTGGAGTGGACGGAGAAAGGAGCATGAGAGAGAGAGTAAGCAAGGTAGTTAGATAGGAGATGACTATTGACTTTACATTTGAATTCTTGGAGATTGAAGTTATCGGGGAAGCAAGTAAACGGAAGGGAATTCCACAGTCGGGAAGTGCGAGAAATGAAGCTGGTGGAGTAGAATTTGCGTTTACAATTTATTGGTTTCACTGTAAAAGGGTGGAGCCTTGTTGCTAATTTTGTGGCTCGAGTAAATTCATATATAGGGGACACCAGTGAGCTAAGTTCGTCGGAGCAGAAGCCGTGAAAGTATTTGTAGATGAGACACAGGGAAGCCCAAATTGCACCGGTGAGAAAGTGACTGTAACTGAGCTGCCAAGTTGGGATCGATCACATTACAGATTCTCCGTTAGATTCTGTCAAGGACCCCTAGGCAGATAACAGGAGAACCCGACCACATATGGCAGCAGTATTCAATGCACGGGCGGATTGTAGATTTATATCCTTCTTTAGTATTAACAGATATCGTTCGTAACCGTTCAGAGAAAGACCACCATTATTTTTTTTATTATTAATGTCCAGACAGAAGAAGAAGAAATTGTTTTGGAAAAATATCTTCAACGAGCAATTTTCTAACCTCAAAATACATTTTCGTTTTCATAGCATTTCTTAATTAGAATGTTATCAGGAAAAATGAAATGTATTTCGTTTCACTTATACAACGCTAATTGCTCATGACCAGTGTCACAGACAATGGAACTTGACAGACGAGAATAATGATAGTAAAACATTTTTAGTTGTCAACAAAGATTTCTCAGTTGTATAAAAGTTATGGAATTAGAAGAGACGTTGGAGGTATTTAATTATGTCTATCTCATTAAGCACACCACATACCCATCACTACAAAAGAGTCGTTTTCCTCTCATTATAACCAGACTTGAATGATTTTTGACAGTTGACGGGTACTTCAGCCAGCGTAAGGACATAACTTATTTGCCCAGCTAACATTAAGAAACGACACACCTAACAAGCAAATGCTTACAGACTTAAATAAAATGGTCATTATTTACCTTACCACAAACTAACTGAATACATTTAGAATCAATTATCAGTCAGTTAAGTGCCATACATGATACACGCTTTGGGCGATCATGTCTCGAAAGAGACATGACTGACTGGGCAGAAGATTATCCCGCAGTAGGTTGTCATTGCTTTGTGCATTAGACTGTTTGACAGTTAAGTATATAGAACTCAATCTGTCCTATTATTTAACCCATAACTCGTGGGAAGAGATATTAATACATTTCCCAGGGATATTTCAGCGTAAGTGAACGCAAGGAATTCAACTGGAATTCGAACTCGGAACCCCGATTTGTCGTTCCGCGTCGATATCCCTTGCACCGCAACGCACATCAATTATAAGCGACTATTATTTACTTATATTCAAACCAAGTAATTTTTTTAATCATTTCACCGCAAGCAAGGCGGTACCGCTACTTATGCGTAGCGGGGGCTACATAAGAGAGTTCAGGTTTTAGACAGGAGGAGAGTGAAGAGAAAGACGAACCAGCCACAGGAGGTGAAAGAGAAAAGGCAAGAGAAGGATGTGAATACAGCAGTGAAGACAGTTGCGAAGGTAGAGAGAAATATAAAGGACAATATTTGCCTTACACCAAACCAAATAAATACATTTAGTATCAATTACAAGCAACCAATATTTACTTATAATGGAAACCAAGTAAATCCTTCTTCTTCATGATCCGTGTCTTTTCAGAACGTAGGTGATCATGGATTCTATTTGTCATTTGTCCCTTGTCACTCTTAATATTTTCCATCTTGGTCAGTCAGTTAAGTGCCATACGTGAAACACGCTTGGGCGATCATCTCTTTCGTGACATGATTGACTAGGCAGAAGATTATCCCGCAGTAAGTTACAATTGCTTTCTGCGGTAGATTGGTTACCAGCCAAGGATATAGAATCTGTCCTGCTATTTAACCCATAACTGGAGGGAAGAGACGGATTAATACCTTTCCCAAGGGTATTTGTGCGTAAGTGAATGCAATGGATCCAACTGGAATTCGAACTCGGTTCCCCGATTTCTCGTTCCGAGCCGATATCTACTGCACTATAACTCACATCCTTTGGGTATCTCTCCCACACCCCGCTTCGCCATCCATTTGCTCAAGTCTAACAACTGTCTCACGCTGTTTTCCCCTGATCTTTTTGTCATGTGAGTATCAGATTCTCTGAACCTTTCTTTCTCATCAAGTATTTCTACAAATACTTTTACGGTTTCTGCTCCGATGAACTTAGCTCACTGGTGCCCCCTATATATAAATTTACTCGAGCCACAAGATTATCAACTAGATCCCACCTTTTTAATGTGAAACCAATAAAATGTAACCGCTAATTCTACTCCACCAGCTTCTTTTCTCGTACTTCCATTTACTAGCATCCCTGACAGCTACAATCTCCAAGAATTTAAAGGTAAAGTCAAGAGTCATCTCCTATCTCACTAACCTGCATCCTCTCTCTCTCATGCTTATTTCTCCGTCTCCCCCACTCTCATCGGTATTCTCATCCTTTTCATACCCACTTCCTGACACCCCCTATAACCTGTCATTCTTTCTCATAACTGTTCTCCTGTGTAACCCCCTGCAAAACAGTGGCAGTAAAATTCCTTGCTTAGGGCGATAGGATTATAAAACTAAAAAAAAAAACTCGATATTCTGAACAAAAAGTTGACTGTTATCAACTCTGCAGATGGCGTAGTTATTACTACAGACACCATTACCAGTGACTCATCTTTCTTCCATCAGTTAGAAAATGCTGCTAACAATGTTGAACTCTACATCAATGCCTTTAAATTCAAAAGCGTCAATCAGCAAGGCTGAATACAGACTGTCTCTGGTGAATCAATAAAATCTATCGAATCTTTTATATATCTACGAAGCAAATACTACTGCTATATCTGACCGGATGCTCCTGCTATCCACCTAGGTGTCCTTGACACAATCCATCGGAGAATCTGTAATGTGATAGATACCGACTTGGCAGCTCAGATACAGACACTTTCTCACCGGCGCAATGTGGCTTTCCTGTGTCTCTTCTACAAATACTTTCACGGCTTCTGCTCCGATGAACTTAACTCACTGGTGCCCCCTATATATAAATTTACTCAAGCCACAAGATTAGCAACTAGGTCCCACCCTTTTACTGTGAAACCAATAAATTGTGAACGCAAATTCTACTCCATCCGCTTCTTCTCTCGCACTTCCCGTCTGTGGAATTCCCTTCCGTTTACTTGCTTTCTTTCAAGAATTCAAAGGTATTAAGTCCCACTTTTTTTACTGTGAAACCAATAAAATGTCAATGAAAATTCTACTCCATCAGCTTCTTTTCGTCGCACTTCCATTTACTTGCATCCCCGACAGCTACAATCTCCAAGAATTTAAATATAAAGTCAATAGTCATCTCCTATATCATTAACCTGCATCCTATAAATGCTTATAGAATCAAATAAAAACAACCAATATTTGCCTTATGCCAAACCAAATGAATATTTTAGAATCAATTAGACGTGAACAATATTTAACTATTTGTAAACCAAAAAAATACTTACAGACTCAAAACTAAACAACAATAGGACAGCACTTCAAATGTTGAAATATTTGATTAACAGTAACGGATGTGCGTTGTGGTACAGTGGATATCGGCTCGGAACGAGAAAATGGGGGAGCCGAGTTCGAATTCCAGTTGAATCCATTGTATTCACTTACGCGCAAATACCCTTGGGAAAGGTATTCATCCGTCTCTTCCTTCCAGTTATGGGTTAAATAGCAGGACAGATTGGGTTCTATAGCCTTGGACGGCAACCAGTCTACCGCAGAAAGCAATGGCAACCTACTGCGGGATAATCTTCTGCCCAGTCACTCATGTCTCTTTCGAGACATGATCGCCCAAAGCGTGTATCACGTATGGCACTTAACTGACTGACTCTATATTTTCAGGGACTAACTGCATGTGAACGAATGTTAGACAAATTCCTCAAATACGAAGGTAAGACTCGAAACAACAGAAATGTGGTTTCTACAGAAGGATGCTGAGGATACCATGGACCGAACATGTGAATAACGACGAAGCTTTGGGAGAGAATGGAAACGAAAAGAAAACTTATACTTAACAAGAGACAGCTGAAGTTTCTGGGACACGCAATGAGGAAAGCGGGCTTAGAGAATCTGATACTCCCAGGGCGCATAGAGCGAAAAGAAAGACAGGGGAAAACAGCACTTGACACACTCGATGAGCTTAAATGAATAGACGGCCGAACAATGTTTGGGAGAAATAAAAGGACAACATATATCAAAAGTAACAAGGAAGAGGTGGTGGGCCATGATTGCTTAATGATCAAGGCACTTAAAAGAAGAACTGTATGGGATGGCACTTTTAATTTTTAGATTTTTGCTGAGACCATAATTCATATTTTGCTCTATGGCACTATATTTATTTTAAGATTTACATTGTACGTAACGCACATTAACTTATAATACTTTTCAAAGGACCATACATTACATCTAAGATCTAAGATGCTTGTTAAATTACGTCACAGAAATCAAATCACATGTGTCACACGCGACTAGAATATAGCAACTTTTATGGTTAATTTTTATTCCGACGTTTTAATAAGTCATTTAGTCAACAAAAAATGTGAATATTTTTCCCCGTAATTTTGAAACAAAAGAAATATTTTTAAAAAAGTGTTTTTCAAACAAAAACAAAATATGTAAAAAAAAAAAAAAAAAAAATATGCCAATGGTTAATTTAATTATTTAAGTCTTTTTTTCAGATTTAATATTTCATGCATCTGTGTCGCACTTTCCGTCTTCTGTTAGAAGTCGTCTATAAACTACTGTCTCGAAAGTAAACATTGGAAAATTAAAATTGTCAGATTCAGTAAAGACAGACAAATTAATTCAGCGGAACCATTCAGTAAAGTAATCCGGTTCCGTAAAGCGAAGATTTGAATTTTATAGAATGGTCCGATGCGGCAAATTTAAAGTGTCGTCCTACACAAAAAAGAAAGATTTCAAATTGCTATTTCCGTGTCTGCAATCAGGGTGACCATTTGGGCATACCAGGTGCTGTAAATGTAGAGACCAAGAAAGATCCACTGGTCCTCCAGGTTTGGGGGTTAGGCGTAGGACTAACAACCCTGCCCCATAAAAAACAGTATGTTACGGAAGCAGTAACAAAAAATTGATGCTTTACACACCATCGGGTGTAACGGATGAGATGATGCTGATGAATATATTTATATTATGAGTTATATGCACTATTGGACCTCACTTGATATCTTTATGTTGTATGGATGAGCACTTTTAATTTGCAGGCTCATTAATTTATAAGACTGCATTAATTTTTTAAAAATCTTTGCCGTATGGTCCTCGTAAATTATATTTTCAAGTGTTTGCTTCATGGGTCTGTATTTTATATTTCCGTCCCATTTATATCGTGAACACACATTTAATTTCCAGATATTTACGGTATTGGCCCAGACTTTAAATTTTTTGGCCATTGCTGCATTGGAACGAACTGTAAATTTTTAGATTTTTGCATGGAACTATACTTTATATTTTCATGTCTATGTGGTGTAAGACTGCACATTATTTATTTAGTTGTTGTTTTACTGGTATGCAGTATATATTTTTTCATGTTTGTATTACGGGGACCGTACTTTATATCTTCAGCTGTTTACTGTATGGGAATGCAATGTAAATTTTAACATGATTAACAGGACCATACTTTATATTTTTTAGCCTACGATGTATAGGACCACATATTTAACTTTAGATCGTTGTTGTGTGGGAACATCTAAACTTATTTATAAATGGAACTTTTTCTCTGTGTGTGTGTGTGTGTGTGTGTGCGTGCGTGCGTGTCTGTGTGTGTGTGTGTGTGTGTTTGTATCCGTTACCTATAGACTCCGAAACGGCTGAACCGTTTTTCTTAAAAATTTCCACAGTTGTACTAGAATCGTCTGCAAGTGTTCTTAGCTAGGTTTTGTGTCGAGGTACCCTGTTAAATATCGAAAATCGATAATCTAAAAAATCGGGTTATAGAAGGAGTGGTCCGATTTTAATCAAATTTGATACAGACATAAACAACGACATAAGAAACGATATTCAGAAGTTTCAAGGTTTCAGTTCTTACAATAGTGCAGAAAATCGATAATATATATATATATAAGGCAAAATGTTTGTGTGTGTGTCTGTTTATCTGTCTGTATGTCCTTTATACAAATCCAAAATTTTTATCTGATTCTCACCAAACTTCACACAAATATTCTTTAGGCAGAATCTGAGCTTCAAAACCATGGATTAGTTTTAAAGTTTTCATTACACCCGAGCAACGCCAGGCTATACTGCTAGTGTTTTATATTTACATGTTTATTTTACAAAGTCGTACTTTACATTTCTGGTATTTGCTGTATGGGACCTACTCTTAATTTTCAGATCTTCACTATATGCGATCGCACTTTTTATTTTCTAGTATTTGCTCTATGGGAGCGCCTTTTAAATGTGAAGATCTCGGTTCTATGTCAACGCAATTTAAATCTGTGTATCTTTGCTTTACGCCATCTTACTGTATAGTTTCTGGTTTTGTTATATGGCACAACACCGAGAATTTTCAGATCTTTGCATTACAGGAAAGTAATTTATATTTTCAGGTAATTCATTAATTTTAACCGCATTTTATATTTTGCTGTTTTTGATGTAGGGACCGCAATTTTACCGGATCTGTTCAACTGGTACAGCGAGAATATTTTGAGGACCCTAGATGCTATGCCAGGATTTGTAATCGGAGGACACAATTTGAACAACATAAGATACGCAGATGATACAGTGCTGATTGCAGGCAGGGAAAGGAAACTACAAGACCTCCTACAGAAGGTAGCTGAAGAGAGTGAAAAAAAGAACTACAAAGAAAACCGAATGCACGGTTATCAGCAAAAAGAGCAACCCAAAATGCCAAATACAGGTGAGGGACACTAAAATCAAGCAAGTACAAAAATTTAAATACCTGGAAAGCGTTCTAACAGGAGATGGAAAATGCAACACAGAGATCCAAAGGCAAATTCGCATGATGAAGGACGTGTTCCAGAAGCTGAGTAAAGTATTAAGATACAGGAAATTTTCACTAGAAACAAAGAAGAGAGTACTGGATTGCTATGTGATGTCAGTTTTTAAATACGGCAGTGAATGTTGGACAATATCATCGAAGATGAAGGAAAAACTTGAAGCAACTGAAATGTGGTTCTACAGAAGGATGCTGCGGATATCATGGATCGAGTATGTGAGCAATGATGTGGTTTTGGAAAGAATGGCAACGAAAAGAAATTAATAGTAAGCATCAGGAAGAGACAACTGAAGTCCCTGGGGCATGCAATGAAGAAGGAGGGATTGGAGAACCTGATACTTACAGGCTAGATAGGGGGGAAAAAGAGAGAGAGTGGAAGGCATCGGATAACATATTTGAAGGCCCTGAGCAGGTGGATGACAGAACGGGGGTGCGTGGTGTGGCAGGAGAAAACGTACTAAGAGCCAGCAGGGATAGAGAGACGTGGAAAGCCATGATCACCTACGTCCTGAAAGGAGAGGAGAAGAACTTTTCTACAAGGAGTCGCATTTAAATCTTTATATATTTTCTGTATGAGGCCCTGATTTTATTTTTCAAATCTTTGCTTTACAAAACCCTGTATCATATTTTCAGAATTTTTTCTCTATTTGACCGGATATTATATTTTTGTATGTTTCTCTATGGAACCACACTTTATATCATCGACCCTATGTTCTATGAGACCATGCATTTAATCTTTTGATATCTATTTCAAATATTAAAATTAAAAATTTTACTCCTTGCTTTACGGGTCTGTAATTTAAATTCTCAGTACTTTGCTATATGAGGACATACTTTAATTTTTCTTATTTATTTATTTATTTATTTATTTATTTTTTTATATATCTGATCACTCATTAAATTTTCCAATTGTTTGCTTTGCCGAATCGTACATCGGTATTTACCCACCCTCCCACTTAAGGCAAGATGTGACACAAGGTCTTTTTAATGTGGGGCTTCCCGGCTATATAGCCAGACCAAAAATATGCCGAATCTTACATCACATTCCCATTCAGTCTTTAGCTGAATGGGAACGCACTTTGAATTTTCAAGACTATACTGTATGGAACTGCACTTTATGTTGTTAGTCCACGGTTTTTCAAGGGACAGTATTTTATATTTTCAGCCATTTGCTGTATGGACCTCAATTTAAATTCTTTGATCTTTGCTACATGGAACCGCAAGTTAAATGTATTAGAATACTGTAGTTTATGCTTTCAGTCATTTGCTTTATGGGACCGTACGTTAAGCTCTTAAAACTTTACATAACCGGACTGTACTTTATATTTTCAAAATTTACTGTATGGTATCGCACTTCAGATTTTGTGATGTATAGGACAATTATTTATATTTTTAGTCGTATACTTTATATGACTGTATTTTTTTTTCTGTATAGAAACGGGCTTTAAATTTTCCAGTCAAAATGTCGAAACCTTTTTTTTACTATGGGACCGCACGTTTCATTTTCAACTCTTGTACTATTTATTGTACCACATTTTGTCTACGGCTATATCGTGTTGAATGCACCGGTTCCCGTTCGATCACCGAAGTTTAAGCAACATCGAGCCTGGTAAGTACTTAAATGGGTGACCATTTGGGAATACTACGTGCTGTAAACGTAAGGACCAAGAATGGTCCATCGGTCCTCCAGGTTTGGGGGTTGGGTGCAGGGCTAACAACCCTGCCTCGTAAAAAACAGTTGTTATAGAAACAGCAACAAGTTGCTGCCCTATGCACCATTTTGGTATGATGGATAAATGATGAGACCACATTTTAAAATTTTATAGTTACTGTAGGGGTCCGCATTTTAAATTTTAAAATCTTTTACTTTACGCAACCGTACTTTTTATTTTCAGGTATATTCTGTAAGGGTTCTTCTTCTTTATGTGCTGTGTCCCTTTAGGACTGAAGCGATCATGGACCTCCATTTATCCCTGCCACTTGTCGCTCTCAATATCTTTCTTTTTGGTATCTCTCCCAAACTTCTCTCCGTTATCCATAAGCGGAGAGAAATTTACAACGTCCAAAACATTATCAGATATGTCTTGCGTTGCTTTCCTCTGTCTCTCATTCCTTCTATCCGTATTGTGAGTATTAGATTCTCCAGGTTCTCTTTCCTCATTACGTGTGCCAAGAACCCCAGCTTTCTTTTCCTGATGTTAAGTATGAGTTTTCTTCTCGTTTAAAGGTATACATTTTAATTCTCAAATCTTATGTGACAACAGTTCATATTTTCATGGCATAACGCATTTTAAATTTAAGACATTTGCTGTAAGGTACAAATGGTTTAATTCCTTAATCTTTATTGTATCTATATTTTTTTATTATTTTCAGGCCTTAACTGTATGGGACTGCACTCTATCATTTCATAACTTTGCTTCGAGGCCATACTTCATTGGCTTTTGCTATGTGGGACATAGTATCATATTTTTGCTTAATGGGACCACATTTTAAATTTTCCCATGTTAACTCGATGGAACCAAACATTGAAATTTTCAGTTCTTTACTAAATGTTGTTACCAGTACTAAATGTCAGTCAGTTAAATGCCATACGTGATACGCGCTTGGGCGATCATGTCTCGAAAGAAACATGACTGACTGGGCAGAAGATTTTCCCTCAGTTGGTTGCCATTACGTCCTGCGGTGGACTAGTTGACAACCAAGGCTACAGAATCCACTCTGCCCTGCTATTTAACTCATAGCTGGAGGGTGAAGAGGTGGATTCCTATGGGTATTTAAGCGTAAGTGAATGCAACGAATTCAACTGGAATTCGAACTTGGCACCCTGATTTCTCATTCCAAGCCGATATTCAATGCACCACAACGCGCATACTAGATCTACTGCACTTAAATTCATAAAATATAGGTACCATATCAAAGAGTTTATCAGTACAATTACCGTGAAAATTTATATAGAAAAGACGCAGGAAAGCTATATTAAGGCGGTGAGAAAATGATGTGCCAGGTCTGGATCTATACTATTGCTAATTTTTCTTTGAATGTCTCATACATTTTTAAATATATAGCTAGAGCATCAGACTAAATGTAATAGCAATAGTCAAGGCGTGGTAGGCTTATAAGTTTGAATATATATATTGAACTATAAATCTAAAAAATAGACTCTGGAGAGAAAAAAATTATAGTATGTGTCATGGCAGCATCAACCACAACGAACTCTTCCAACCAGTACATATATCTCACCTTCACAAGAGGTGAGGGGAAGTAGCTAGTAGATTGCCTGAGGAGAACGGCCTGAACATAGCCGAGAGTCGTCTACAAACACTGATACCGTAACGACCATTACGAGTCCCAGTTCGAGGGTCGCATTATAGTATGACTCTAACCGTATTATCGTTCTACTAACAAAGTTCCAAGTGTTGTATTCTGCCGTGTTTAATATATATTCGTTATTTTTTATTTTGGTTGTTCTGTGTTATTCTTGCTAGATCTTTTGCCGGGTCCACGACAGCATGACACAGTTAACTTTCTTCACAGCAGACTTGGTTACAATATAAATTTTCCACTATATTTCAGCCGAGAATAATAGCCAAAGTAGGCGTAACAAGTCAAAAACCTGGAGGTTTGAATTAATCATGCTGATGGGAAAGGGAATGGGGTCTCTCAGGTGATTAATAGCGAAAAGCTTTAGAAGTAGTAAAATGAAGATGCCATTTCTTGGCCGAGTTAACTGTAGGAAATTTTCTAAAGATCAGCTTATAATTTGATCCTATCAAACTGATTTCTTCTTCTACGTGTCGTGTCCCTTCATGACGTAGGCGATCATGGCTTTCCATGTTTCCCTATCCTTGGTGGCTCTTAGCACGCCTTCTCTTGTTGTACCATGCAAATCTCGTTCCATCATCCACCTGATTAGGTCCTTCAAATATGTTATCCGTTGCTCTCCCCTGTCTCTTTTTCTCTCTATCTGGCCTGTTATTATCAGGTTCTCCAAGCCCTCCTTCCTCATTGCATGTCCCAGGAATTTTAGCAGTCTCTTCCTGATGCTCAGTATTAATTTCCTTTTCGTTTCCATCATTTCCAAAACCTCATCATTGCTCACATGCTCATTCCATGATATTCGCAGCATCCTTCTGTAGAACCACATTTCAGTTGCTTCAAGTTTTTCCTTCATCTTTGATGATATTATTGTCCAGCATTCACTGCCATATTGAAGGACGGACATCACATAGCAATCCTGTACTCTCTTCTGTGTTTTTAGCGAAATTGTCCTGTTTCTTAATACTTTAGTCAACTTCTGGAATGCTTTCTTCTAGACTTACAATTAAGACATTTATTATCTCCTTCTTACTTTTGATGTCGGACAGACGGACGGAAAGAGATCTTATTATAGTAAGGATTATCTACGTCGAAAATCTATCTTCTTATCAAGTTCTCGGAAATTAACTTAGAAAGGAGGATCGCAAAATTAAAGACGGTTTGTAAAATATTGTTGCAAGTATTGTTGAAAACAAAAGAAAGGAAGCTGTGGGGAGCCATGATCAATCACGCCTTAAATGATTTTAAAGTAGTTTATCTCAACATGTGGCCGAGAGGTTAGAACGTTAACGATTTGTCTGTAAGTTAACTTTGATATTTTCGATCTAGGGAGGAAATCCCAGCGTACAGCACCTTTGAAAAGGGCCTGAAAAAATGCCAATGGTTGAACCAAACTTTGTGAATTATATTGAGTAGGCTGAACCGTTCGAATGCCGTCTATGGTTGTGCGAGCATGAAGACACAAGTCATCGTGACCGGGGGTTTGAGAGTACTGGCTTTGT
>JBBBDQ010000716.1:2607500-2627500 GCA_037127315.1 Ascarosepion bandense
TTCGATCTTTCTTTCTTTCCTTCGATCTTTCTTTCTTTCCTTCGATCTTTCTTTCTTTCTTTCGATCATTCTTTCGATATTTCTTTCTTTCTTTCTTTCTTTCTTTCTTTCCTTCGATCTTTCTTTCTTTCTTTCGATCTTTCTTTCTTTCTTTCTTTCTTTCCTTCGATCTTTCTTTCTTTCTTTCGATCTTTTTTCTTTGGATCTTTCCTTATTTCTTTGGATCTTTCTTTCTTTCTTCTTTGTTCGATCTATTTTTCGATCATTCTTTTTTCTTCTTCTTCTTTCTTTCTTTCTTTCTTTCTTTCTTCCTTTCTTTCTGTTTCGAACTTTCTTTCTTTCTTCTGCTTTCGATGTTTCTTTCCACCTTTCTTTCTTTCTTTCTTTCTTTCTTTCTTTCTTCTTCTTCTTCTTCTTCTTCTTTCCATCTTTCTTTCCATCTTTCTTTCTTTCAATAGACCATTTGTTGTTCTTCCTTTTTTTATGACCCTCTTTCTCTCCCGCTATCCTTTCTTTCATTTGTTTTCTATCATTTATTTTTTCATAATTCAGATATAATGTTTTAGATATACTGACCCAGCTTTATGCAACGTAGGCACAAAAACAGAAGTATTAACACGCCTCAACGCTTACACGTG
Organism: Ascarosepion bandense; assembly: GCA_037127315.1. Taxonomy (NCBI): domain Eukaryota; kingdom Metazoa; phylum Mollusca; class Cephalopoda; order Sepiida; family Sepiidae; genus Ascarosepion; species Ascarosepion bandense. The sequence continues at coordinate 2,608,139 of JBBBDQ010000716.1, forward strand.
CAAACGGATTGAAAGGGCATGTTTACATAAAACGACAAATAAACTTGGTCCTTTGACACAGTGACAACATTGTTGCCATCGATGTATTCAAATGGAATTTGTTTGTCTGCAGTTTGACATGAATTCTAACATTCATAATTGCATACTCAGAATTTGCAATGATAGCTTTCCGTACCATCACGGAATGAGTTCAACGACATTTGAGTCCCAAATGAGACCTATTCTCATGAAATGATACATAAACATATTTATTAAATTCGACAAATATTTTTAAGAGTTTAGACCCTAGTCGTTCCTAAATGGCACTGATTTTGTGCAACTGGGGTGTGCATTTGGTTTGTAGTGAGGTTGGCTCATTTCTCTTTTGTAAAGATAAGGGAAGATTAGTGTGACTTACTGTAGACTAACTCTTCTGCTTGCACTGGTTATGAGGAAAGGATGAAAGAAGAAAAGGAAGAAAGAAGGAATGGAAAAAGAAGGAAGGAAGGAAGGAAGGGGTGAAAGAAAGGTTGAAAGAAAGAAAGAAAGAAAGAAAGAAAGAAGGAAGGAAGGAAGGAAGGAAGGAAGGAAGGAATGAACGAAAGAAAGAAAGAAAGAATGAAAGAATGAAAAGCAAAAAGAAGAAAAGGATGGAAGAAGAAAAAGAAGAAAGAAGGACAGAATGAAAGAAGAAAGAATAAAATAATGAAAAGAAATAAATAAGGACGGGATAAAAATGAAAAAAAAACGAAAGAAAGAAAGAAAGAAAAACAAACAAACAAACAAACAAACAAAGACGGAAATGAAGAAAGCAAAGAAGAAAGAATGGAACAATAAAGGAAGAATGAAGGCAAGGATGAAAGAAGGAAAGGAAGAATGAAGGCAAGGATAAAGAAGAAAAGAATGAAAGAAGGCAAGGAAGAAAGAAAAAAGACAAGGATAAAGAAGGAAAGTAGTAAAGAAAGAAAAGAACGAAAGAAGGAAAGGAAGAAAAATATATAACGCAGAATGGAACAAAGAAACAGACAGAAAAATATAATTATTGAAAAAAGAGATGAAAACAAACGTGGCGAAAAGACAGAAAATTATATTGAAAGGAAAGAAGAAATTAATAAAAGTGAAGGAAGAAAAGAAAAAAGGTCAGAATGAGACAAAAAGGAAACGTGGCTAAAATATAAGTGTATTGAAAGAATGACAAAAGAAAAAATTGTGAAACAACATGTGTGCCGATTAAACTCTCTGGAAGGGAAAATGTTTTAAAAAGTAACCACTTCTGCGATTTACACATAATTCTTTAGTTATGAATTGATTTCTCTCGGCTGCTGACGTGGGTATAGACCGCGAATATATAACACGTTAAAATTTCCACTTCTCTCAGCTGTAAGTCGATAGCTTAGGGGTAGACTCTTCAATTGATAACAAATCGGTCGAGTTTCGATCCCGGCTGGAAGCAAGCGGATATCTAGCCACACTTACGAGATGTAATTCTGCGAAACAGACATGTATGTGAACGACTATATATATATATATATATATATATATATTATGCTTCAGGACAAGTAAAATCTATAATCTACTAAAAAACTGTATATTTTGTTTCGAACAATGTCTCATCAGGTAGTTAATAATGATGAAAATAAACGTTATTTTTAATAGAAAATAGGCTTACGGCCATATCACGCTGAATACACCGAATCTCGGTCGATCACCGAATTTAAGCAACGTTGAGCCTAGTCACTACTTAGATGGGTGACCGCTTGGGAATGCCAGGTACTGTAAGCGTTTAGTGACAGATGTGCGTTGTGGTGCAGTTTGTATCGGCTCGGAAACAGAAACCGGTGAGTCGAGTTCGAATTCCAGTTGAATACCCTGCATTCACTTAAGCACTGGTACCCTTGGGAAAGGTATCAATCCGTCCGTTCCCTTCCAGTTATGGGTTAAATAACAGGGTAGGACTTGGGGACCCTGCCCTTAAAAATAAATCCCAATGAATATTGATACTCGAAAAGAAAAAAGTATTACTAGACACAAAACTTATATAAAAACAACAATAAATTGTTGAAAGAAAAACATATTACCAGCAATAAATAAATAAAATTTAGTTGGCAATAAATGACCCGCCGAGGTTGATATGCCATAAAAACAAAACAACCAACGAAAAATGTTAAAATAAAATAAAAAAACTCACTTCCTTTTATTTTTGGAAATCTTTTCATGGATGGTAAGAGGATATTAAAAAAGAGGGAGAAAAGGAAAAAGGATAGAAAAGATGAAAAAGCAAAAAGCGAAATCAGAAAAAAAGGGGGGAAAAGAGGAAAGAAAAAGACACTGACGAAACAAAAAGAAAAGAGGAAAACAAGAGAGAAAGAACCGAGAAGAAAAAGCCAATGGAAACAACCAAGAGAAAGAAATTTAAGATTTAGGCAGGAAGTAAATTATTAACAAGTACAGATATCGGTCAAACGACGTCTGGGCTTAACATAGAAGAAAAAATGAGGAAAAGCACGTAGGAAAGAAAGTGGGTGGGGGAGTGTTATGGTGAAACACACCTATTCCTCAGATAATGGACTCTCCCTCCTATATTAATAAGAGTTAACAGGAAGTTAACTCGAGAAGTTCTTGGGAAGTTCATAGGAGTTCTTAGAAGTTCTTGAGAGTTCTTTAGAGTTCTACTGGAGTTCAGTAGAACTACTAAGACAGCTGATATTAGTCGGCAGTTAACCGAATACTAAGGAGTCATCTTTCAGTGGAAGATTACCAAGTTCCTAACATTTTGGGTGCGTTAAGTCGATTAGCAACCGACATAGCACGATTATAACTTTCATTGCGAAAACTACTCCACAACAATAATGTATGTTAAATTTTGATGTTAAATTCAATACTTTATGTGCCTTGATCTATTTTTAAGAACAAGTTTTATTTGCTTTGTCAAAGACTCAATTAGTGATTTTAAACGGTTAGATCTAATAGAAGTCCAACATTTTTGTAGGACAGCTTCAAGTTCAATTCTTGTTGTTGGAGCAGCTTCATGCATTTTTGCTTCCAGGATGGACCATAAATTTTTGATGAGATTGAGAATTACCAGCCCAGTTTTGCAGAACTCTGAAGTTGTTGTCCTTGAACCACTTCGTCACAGCTTTTGCTTTATGGCAAGAGGCAACCATCATGTTAAAACACCGCATCTCAATCAGGGTAGTGTTTTATCAAAAATTGTGGTAGTCTATTTTTGATAGTGTTCATATACCATTCCTTGTTCATTGACGTACTTTTGGGTACAATTACTAATTCTCCGACACCATGAAAGGAGAAGCACCCCCAAATATGAACGAGGTCCGGATGCTTGACTGTGGATGCCACACAATGAGGGTGGAATCTTTCACCGACTCGTCTTCTGACACGAATTGATCCCTTGTTAGCGAAGCAGCTAAAAGGTGATTCATCAGAGAAAATCACCTTTTCCCAGTTTTCTACAGTCCAGCTTTTAAGAATTCGACAGAAATTTAGTCGATCTTTTATATTTTTTTGTGTCAGAAGTGACTTTCTTGCAGGCCTTTCACATCAATCCTTTCATCAACAAACGCCGCCGTACTATGCGATCTGAAGCTTCCACACCACCGCTGGACCATTCCTTCAGTACCTGCTGTCTGCTGGCGTGTCGATCAGACAAACTAAGTTTCACCAGTCGTCGATCATCTCGCTCTGTAGACACTTTTGGACAACCACTTCGAACACCAACTTCGATTTTTTCCAGTTTTCTTCCACTTCTGGACTATTCTTGTGACCGTTGATGCATGTAGCTGCTCCTGTTTGGCAATCTGACGAAAGCTAAGACCGGCTTTGTGTAAAATAATGATTGCAGATCGTTTAGGTTTGGAACAATGACCTTTTCCCATTTGGATGACAATTAGATGTACAGATTGAATAATGTGGTTAAAAAAAAAGAATTACTGTCCAATCTCTTCTCTCTGCTTCGCTTTTCACTTCACTCTGCCAAATATGTGGTTCAAAAAGAAAATACGGTCCAACCTCTACGCTCTTCTTTTTTCTTCGCCCCAGAAAAAATATTCCTTCTCATTTCATAGAGTCGAGAACCCACCCATGCAAATCACTTAAAATTTGCATAAGTGAATTAAACACATCCTATTTATTGATTATTCATGGTTTCACTTACTTTCAGTATTCAAAAATATCCGAAACTATACTTTTGCATAGTGTTGCAAAACTTTTGCCCAGTGCTATATATATATATATATATATATATATATATATATATATATATATGTATGTGTGTGTGTGTGTGTTTGCGCGCGTGTGTGTGAACAGTAAGAAACAACAATTCGTTTAATACATGAGTGCAAAGGTTACTATTCGGGTTTTCTATTAAGTGTGGATTTCATCTTGCAGTCTCGAAGTTTACATCTGCCTTGAACGATGTAGTTTCCTTGTTTTCTAGTTTGTTCTGCAGTCATTGTTTCACAAAAGAAAAGATGTTCTTCGAGATTACTTGTACCGACGTGCAAAGAAGATGTTTGGGGGTGGTTGGCGTAAGAAACAATGCCGCAATCGAGATGCCATGAAATCGAGGTCTTTGCTGGAAGTAACAAGAAAAGAAAAAAAAAAGAAAAAAAAGAAAAGAAAAAGCCTTTCAGAAATAATCAAGTCAATTTTTGGCAATCAGAGTTGACATAGGCGTCCTTGGCAAGTGGGGGTGCTGCTGTTCCCCGACAGTTCGGCTCCGTCGACATGCGCACACAAATAATTACACAAATACACACAAGCACGCTCGAGCGCGCACACACACACACCACATAAACAGACACAAACGCACATACATAAATACATATATATGTGTGTGTGTGTGTGTGTGTGTGTGTACATATGTTGACAAGTACGCATACACAGGTACAAGTAAGCACAGACCTACGAACATATGCACGCACAGACATGCAAATAACCCATCCCGCACACGTATATGCATTTAGGCAAATATCTAAACACAGAAATACCCATGAAAATACTTGCAAACATGCACACACATATAGGGACGCATAGATGCACATACATACATATACGCATACATCTACATCCGCATGTATAGGTACATCACATACACGCAGTTTCACATAAATGTACCTACATATGCTTATATATATATATATATATATATATATATATAACAGTTTCTCTCTTTAAATGAGCAGATTTATGCCGACTTTGAAGTTTCGTTCTTATTTGCCAGCGCTGTTTGCAGTTAGTCCCGGTTTTTTCTTGTTTATAAAGAACATGGCGTGGAATTTTGTGGAGTGGTCTTGTTGGTTGGTTGGTTGGCTGGTTGGTTGGTTGGTTTTATGGCATATCAACCTCGGCGGGTTATTTATTGCCACCTAATTTTTTTAAAATTTATTTATTCCTGGTAATATCTTTTTCTTTCAACAATTTATTGTTGTTTTTATATACGTTTTGTGACTAGTAATACTTTTTTCTTTTCGAGTATCAAGATTCATTGGGATTTGTTTTTAAGGACAGGGTCCCCAAGACCTACCCTGTTATTTAACCCATAACTAGAAGGAAGGGACGGATTAATACCTTTCTCAATGGTACCAGTGATTAAGTGAATGCAGCATATTCAATTGGAATTCGAACTCGGCTCACCGATTTCTCTTTCCGAGTCGATATCCACTGCACCACAACGCACATCCGTCACTAAATATTTACAGCAGGTGGTATTCCCAAGCAGTCACGGACCAGGCTCAACGTTGCTTAACTTCGGTGATCGAGCTAGAACTGGTGCATTCAACGTGATATAGCCGTAAGCGTGTTTTATTTGTAACACCGACAATAATACATACCATGTTCTATTCATCAAGTACTTTACGACAAAAACCTGCTTTCTAAAACACGTTTTATCAGTAAAACCACTGAATAAACAACAACTTTGACGCTAAACACTATCACAATTCACAGTATATATGTCAGTAAGTTAAGTGTCATACGTGATACACGCTTGGGCGATCATGTCTCGAAAGAGACATGACTGACTGGGCAGAAGATTATCCCATAGTAGTTTGCCAGTGCTTTCTGCAATAGACTGGTTACCAGCAAAGGCTATAGAATCCAATCGGTTATATTATTTAATCCATAACTGGAGGGAAGAGACGGATTAATATTTTTCCCAAGGGTATTTGCGCATAAGTGAATACAATGAGTTCAACTGGAATTCGAACTCGGCTCCTCGATTTCTCTTTCCGAGCCGATATCCACTGCAACACAACGCACATCCCACAGTATATATATATACTCATTCAAATGGGCACATACTCATACACAAATACAAACACACACATGCATATACCCATACCTACACAGATACATGCATAAACAAATGTATGTGTACACACACACATACACATACACACACACACACACATATATATATATATATATATAGAGAGAGAGAGAGAGAGAGAGAAAGAGAGAGAGAGAGAGGTTGAATTTTTGTCGAACGATGCGCTACTGATACCCGAGCTGTGAAAGTCATTATTTGCCAGGTGTATATTTGTCCGTGTTTAAACACCACTTCTCGTCTATCACCGAAGTTAAGCAATGTCGAACCTGGTTGGTATTTCAAGGGGTGACCACTTGAAAATTCCAGGTGCTGTAAGGCTGGGTGTGCTAGTGATGTGATTGATAAGGTCTCGAGATGTGAAATAGGTTAGCAGAGTTTGAATTCTAACCGAATTCGTTACATTCACTTACGCGCAAATAGCCTTGGGAGAGGTATGAATCCATAATTTCACTCCCAGATATGGGTTAAACAATTGAACAGTCACCATAGCCTTGGTTGGTAACCAGTAATAACGACAATCTACCGTAATAACGACAGCTTACTGCTGGAATTATTCTGTCAATGCAATCATGAATCGGAACGTGATATAATCGCTCAAGCGTACAACACGTCTTGTACTTAAGGAAAATTATTTACTCATTTCTATATTAGAATCACTTTCAATTCATTTTATTGTAAATTAATTTCTTATGCATTTCCGCAGTAAAATCACTTCCAATGCATTTCTATAGTAAAATCACTTCCAATGCATTTCTATAGTAAAATCACTTCTAATGAATTTTTATAGTAAATTAATTTCTAATGCATACCTATAGTAATGTTACTTCGAATTCATTTTTGTAGTAAAAACAGTTTAAATGTATTTTTATAGTAAATTCATTTGTAATTCATACCTATATTAAAATGACTTCGAATTCATTTTTATAGTGAAATCACTTCCAATGCAAATTATAGTAAATTAATTTGTAATGCATACCTAAAGTAAAATTACTTTGAATTTATTTTTATAGTAAAATCACTTCCAATGCATTTTTATATTAAATTCATTTGTAATGCATATCTATAATAAAATGACTTCGTATTTATCTTTATAGTAAAATCAGTTTTAATGCTTTTATAGAGTCAATTCATTTGTAATACATACCTATAGTGAAATGACTTCGAATTCATTTTTATAGTAAAAATCATTTCCAATGCTATTCTAAAGTAAAATTACTCTCAATTCATTTTTATAGAAAATTCATTTCCAGTACATTTCCAAAGAAAAATCAGTTCCACTTAATTTATGTCTTAAATTAATTTCCAACGCGTTTCTATAGTAAAATTACTTCCAGTGCAATTTCTAAGTAAAATAATTTCCAATTCATTCCTATATTAAAATCACTAAAAATGTTTTCATATAAGGTAACCGAAAAAAGTCCTTGCTTTTTTTTACGTAGTTTTGGAAGAAATACGTGATTAACTGCGGCATGTGCCTGGAAAGCGGTTTGGGTGGGGGTGGAAGTATTTCTCTTAAGTAATGCAAGTGCGTTTGGACCCATACATCACTCATAGCTCAAGCAGCTGCGAGGAAACATGGTGGTGTCGAAACAGCTCGCCAGGGGCCTCTGCTTTATAACTTTAAAATGGGCTTATCCGAAGCAGCATCAAGTTGTAGTATCCTGTCGAATTTTTTTGTTTATGTATTATCCTTCAATAAAAATAAACTTAGTAATCATTTTTTAAAACTCAACTCCTCACTTTGTTTGTAGTCATCCATCATTAAATATAATTTTTCGAACCAGTATACCACCCGCAACAAAGACGCTGAATACGTCAAGCCTTTGGAGACAATGCTCTGAGTAAACGCATCGTCAGGCCTTAGTTCCAGAATCACCTTTGTGATGAAACCAACAGTAGCCTGTCACAGGTCCTAGTTGATCAGGCCCTGAAGGCGGCCAGAGAGGAAGACAACAACCAAATCTGTGGTAAGCTAGCCGAACGCTTCTAGATTTCTTATTAAATAGTCAGATTTCAACTGTACCACAAAGGGAAATCATAGAAGTTAAGCATGTTGTTGGAAGACAAGTAGCAATGAGTTACAGTCTGATGTAACTGACATTGGTTGTCACCACGGGACCCTGGACATCATACCACAAGACCACTTCTGCACCAACGCAAGATCCTGCTTTGTATCTGGTGTACTAGTCGACAAGTGCTTTGCTATGAGCTGCTACCAACTGGCCAAAAAATCACTGCGGATGTGTACTAGCATATGAAACCTAGCATCTGAAGCTAGCATATGAAACAGACACCAAAGCAGAAGCCAGCGTTGGTTAATCGTAAGGGTGCACTGTTCTTTCAGGACAATGCTCGGTCTAATCTATCACTGATACCGTGTGATAACTTGGCTTTGAGACACTGTACCATCTAACTTACTCAAAGGACTTTGCGCCAACACACTACCATCTCTGCGATTCCCAGGACAACCACAATTGCTCAGATGAGGCAGATTGCTGCAAGCACACACAGACTTCTTTGCGTCCAAGACACCTGATTTTTACCGCTGGGGCTTTGCGAAGCTGGAGGTACGTTAGCAAAATGTCCTGGATATCGATGGGGATGACTTTTAGGACTAACGGTATGTCAGATTTGCTGTAAATCTATGTTTCTGATAAAGTAAAAACAACGTTAACGATTTGGTTACTTAGTATAGTAAAACTTTTGCGGTCATATCACGTTGAAACAACTATTCTCGTACGATTACCTGTTAAGCAACGTCAAACCTGGTCAGTACTTAGATGGGTGAACGCTTAGGAATACCAACAGCTGGAAGCTTGGGTTTGAGGATGATGTAATGGATATCGGCTTGTTAGTGGAAATTGGAGGGCCGAGATTCGATTCTAGTTGGGTTCACTATATTCATTTTCGCACCAAATACCCAAAAGAAATGTATTAATCCACTATTTCTCCCTCCAGCTATGGATTAATTAGTCGGATTTGTATCCTCAAAACATAACTTTCTTCATAAAAAATTTACATTCTAAAAATTTACATTCTAAAAATTTACTATTTAAATAACAAGTTAATGTCAATCAGTTCCATAGTAAAACATTTCCAATACATTTATCTTCTAAAATAAGTTTCAATGAATTTCTAGTAAATGCATTTTAATGAATTTCTATAATAGATCATTTATACTGAATTTTTATAGTAAAAACATTTATAATGAATTTCTATAGTAAATTACTTATAATGAATATTTCTAGTAATTCATTTATAATGAATTAGCTGTATAGCCCGGCGTTGCTCGGGTTTTTTAGTGGCTATGTTGAAGTAATAAGGTCAAGTGCTTATTCAAAAAGCTTCAGTTTGGCTTTTGTTGTATGGGATGGATTCTTGGGCAATTTTTCCAATAAACATGCATGATATATGTACAATTGGAATAACGGGTGCGGGCGTTAATGTGGTGTGATAACGTTGTAACGCTGAAGAAGTGGACGCATTGTCCCTGAGATGTCGGAGCGGTTGGCACCTTCTAGAAAACATGAAATTTATATGGCATATGATAAGGTAAAAGTTACAAAAAAGACCCGATTTTTGTTGGCGTACAACTAAGAGCGTATCGGAAAAATAAATGATCGCAAAAAGCAATATTTTCTATTATTTTTGCCGCACATTGTGTGTCAACTGAATTTTTTGTTCGCACAACAAGACATCAGACCGTGATCTACCAGTGACTCGATTTTGGTTGAGTTTGAGTGAAGTGTCTTGGAGAAATGCATAAAAGTGCACAAATAACCACCCGAAATTATGTTTATCGTTGATTTTTGACGAACTCTTTACATTGATTGGAAAAACATTTATGTATATCAAAGATTCAGACCTTGATCTACAAGTTACCCGATTATGGTTGTATTCGCATAAGGCGTCTCGGAGGAGAAGAATTCATAAATTCTAAGCGTTTCGAATTTATGCTGTACCCTGTACATCAAAGGTTCATGTAATAATTGACAAGTGACCCAGTTTTGGTTAAAATCGGACCAAGGGTTTCGAAGGAGTAGGGTTCGTTAGAATGGAGGCACACACACACACACACACACACACACACACACACACACACACACACACACACACACACACACACAGACGGACATATCCGTTTTTATATACATAGCTTATTATCGTAAATTATTTTCAATGCGTGTGATACTATTAGTTCGAATTGAAGTTTCAAACATTTTTCTAATAAATCTTATACAGGGTCATTTTTTTTTTATTATTGTTCACCAAATACAATACCGGAAAGCCACTCATAGTAGAGATTGTAGAGTTACTCAAAGTAGAGATTGTAGAGTCAATCAAGGTAGACGTTACAGAATCACTACTACAGAGATTGTAGTCACTAAAAGTAGAGGTTATAGAGTCATTTAAAGTAGAGATTGTAGAGTCAGTCAAGGTAGAGATTGTAGAGTCACTCAAGATAGAGATTGTAGAGTCAATCAAGATAGAGGTCATAGAGTCACTCAAGCTAGAGGTTGTAGAGTCACTCAGAGTAGAGGTTGTAGAGTCACTCATAGTAGAGATTGTAAAGTCAATGGAGGTAGAGGTTACAGAGTCACTCAAGGTAAAGTGTGTAGAGTCACCCAATTTAGAGATTGTAGAGTCAATCAAGGTAGAGGTTGTACAGTCACTCAATGTAGAGGTAGTGTCACTCAGAGTAGAGACTTTACAGTCACTCAAGGTAGAGATTGTAGAGTCAGTAAAGGTAGAGGTATAGAGTCACTCAATGTAGCGATTGTAGAGTCACTCAAGGTAGGGGTTGTATAGTCACTCAAGGTGGAGTTTGTAAAGTTACTCAAGGTAGAGATTGTAGAGTCACTCAAGTTAGAGATTGTACAGTCATTCAATGTAGAGTAGGAGTTCACTCAAGGTAGAGGTTGTAGAGTCACTCAAGGTAGGGGTTGTAAAGTCAATCAAAGTAGAGGTTATAGAGTCACTTAAGGTAGAGGTTGTAGTGTCACTCAAGGTAGAGTTTGTTGAGTCACTCAAGGTAGAGATTGTAGAGTCTCTCAAGGTAGAAGTTGTTGTAAGAGGGTACAAACAGGTGAATTTTATCATAGGATAAGAAACATTTGAACAGGTTAACAATATAGTGATCGGTAAACATTTCACTTGGAAGTCTGTCCCACAACGCAACAGTTCTGACGAAAAAACTGCTTGCCTGGAACTTTCTCCTCACCAATGAAATATGAAGGGAATTTGGATGAGGTCACCCTGTGTACGTGGCATAGTAGGTCCTATATGTGAAGGTCTGTACTGGTGAAACCAAGGTGTGAAGTTCTCCCGAATATCTGCTATGAAAATAGCTACTGAGTACGGAGAGCCATACAACGTTATATCGAGGCTTGGCATGAATGGATTGGAGTTGATGATCACTAAGTACGTCAATGTTTGCTGGCAATTTTTCTGATTTTACGGGGACGCAAACGCAAATAAAAAAAGGTTTTACATTCATGACTGCTTTTACAGTTACAGGAGTTTTTGCTGGTATATTCAATGATTTCCAGCTCATTTTTACCGCGCATGTGTAGTCGTACCAACAGGACAAATGTCCGATGAAATCCTCATGGACTAAACACGTCACGAGTAAACTTTTCCACATTTACATACAAAAACTGTTCTTGATATCTAAACTTATTTATAAATGGAACTTTGTCTCTGTGTGTGTGTCTGTGTGTGTGTCCGTTACATATAGACTCCGAAACAGCTCAACCGATTTTCTTGAAAATTAACACAGTTGTACTATAAACGTTTGCGAGTGTTCTTAGCTAGGTTTTGTGTCGGAGCTAACACCAATAAATATCAAAAATCGATAATCGAAAAAATCGGGTTATAGAAGGAGTGGTCCGATTTTAATCAAATTTCATACACACATAGACAAAGACATAAGAAACGATATTCAGAAGTTTCAAGGTTTCAGTTCATGCACTAGTGCAGAAAATTTGGTATTGATACCAGGAAATCAATTTTTGACTTGCATCCATTCATTTTTCTCTCAGTCTACGGTTTCACTTTAACTGGAAACAACTATTGCTTTTTAGTCTTTCGTGCCAACGTCCAAAGAGTCTGAGCTCCAGGACCATGGATTAGTTTTAAAGCTTTCATTACACCCGAGCAATGCCGGGCTATACTGCTAGTATAAAAATATATATTATCATCATATATATATACACACACACACACATATATATATGTATATATGTATTTATAGATAGATAGATAGATAGATAGATAGATAGGCAGGCAAATGTATACTCAGTTATAGTTTTTAATATTAAAAACATTCTCTTTAAACATGAACTATGAAGTTTTTTTGAATGTTTATTATTATCAGTTAATCTTATGAATATTTCTGAGTGTTTTTGTCAAAGCTAACAATATTTCTTTATAGATACTTTATTTAAAAATAACATTCGTTTTGACTCCTTGCCTTGACAAAGTTCATCACGGAACGAAACACGTAGGCGAGAAAAAATATAATTTTCCTCTTGTCTTTTTTATCTATTTCCATATATATATATACAAACGCGTGTGTGTATGTGTGTGTTTTGCTATTTCAACGGAAATTTTGGAGTGGAATGATTTCAAGTTTTAAATATTGCTTTTAGATATTGCCTAAACTGACTGGAGTTGGCGTTCCACTTTCCGATTCCCAATTACGATTTATTTTTTTATACATTCCACCGTCCGCATTACCAAGCTGTCATCCATCTAAATACTGACCAAGCTCAACGATGCTTAACCTTGATGATAGTAGCCATTATCATTATCATACTCAATGGGGTTGCTTGACGAACGAAGGTTTCAAAGAGGATTTTATTGTAACCCAATAACTGATCGCCGTCAAATCTTTCCACAGGAAGAAGTCTGGCATCCGGAGGAAGAAACAACGTCATGGTTTTGTTTCCGCTCTTTATTTTTTATTTATCGAAATTATTTCCGATACAGCCTTTGCCAAAATAACAAAAAAAAAAAAAAAAAAAGAGATGTCTTCATAACCAATTGCCAGTACTTTTTTACTAACTTCAGATGGTTGTTGAGTCTAGAAGAGATGTAGTTCTTCTTGAAGGTGTCACTGTATGTATGAGTGCGTTTTACGGATGGTAAAATTTCCAGACACTTTTTCTCCTTATGTATGGTAAAAATTAAATCTGTTTCATTTTAATTGTAATTAATCCTTTCCTTGTATTTCCTATTTCCCTGGTGTCCATGGGAATTTAAGCATGCTACAAGATCATCTAGGTCCCACCCATTTACCGTTGAAATAGTTAAATATAACGGCTAATTCTTCTCAAATAGTTTCTTTTCTCGCACTTGCCGCCTAAGGAACTCCATTCCGTTTACTTGCTTCTCCTCTTGGTTATAATCTCTATAACGTTAAATGCAATGTTCATTGCCATCTTCTATTTTCTTGAATCCTGTTCATCTTTTATCCTTTTTTCGATAACCACTATACCTTGTTTTTTTTCTCTCACTCTAACCCACCCTGCACTAGTGACGTTCCGCTTAGCTTTTAATGGAATGATTAAAAAATATATAACATTGGGACGAATCACAGTGAAATTAATTTTTGCCTTTCTCAAAAATATGAAGCAAAGTGAACACTCAAAACATGAAATTGAATTGTAAATTTCATTACTAATGATGATCGCTTTCTCTCTCTCTCTCTCTCTTTCTCTTTCTTTGTTTATCTTTAATTTTTTGTTTCCTTCATTTTTTTTATAACTATATTGCCCCAAGCAAGGCATTTTACTGCCACTGTTTTGTAGGGGGTTACATAGGAGGAAATTTATGAGAAAGAGTCACAAGTTATAGGGGGTGTCAGGAAGTGGGTAAGAGAAGAATGAGAATACTGATGAGAGTGGAGTGGACGGAGAAAGGAGCATGAGAGAGAGGATGCAGGTTAGTGAGATAGGAGTTGACTATTGACTTTACATTTAACTTTACATTTAAATTCTTGGAGATTGTAACTGTCGGAGAAGCAAGTAAACGGAAGGGAATTCCACAGGTAAGAAGTGCGAGAAAAGAAGCTGGTGGAGTAGAATTTGCGTTTACATTTTATTGGTTTCACAGTGAATGGGTTTGAACGAGTTGCTAATCTTGTAGCTCGAGTAAATTCATGTATAGGGGGCACCAGTGAGTTAAGATCATCGGAGCAGAAGCCGTGAAAGTATTTGCAGAAGAGACGCAATGAAGCCAGATGAGAAAGTGACTGTATCTGAGCTGTTTTCATGAGTGCGTTTTTTTTTTTCGTGATGTTAAAGTTTTAAGGATCTTTCTGTGTAGATATTACTGCAGACACAGTGGGTATATTCTCATAACTATTTCTCTCTCTCTCTTTCTCTCTTGAAGTGTTTAAAGGCGACGAAAGAATGGAAGAAAAATGCAAACAAATTGTACAAATAAATCATACAGTTTAATTGCGAGTGAGGCGACAGAAAAGAGAAAAGGGGAAAATTTAGAGAGACATTGAAATAAACTGAAAGAAAAGGAGAGGTTGTAAGTGAGAAAGAGTTCAGGAAAGTAGGAATTCGAAATAAAGAGAGAGAAAGCAAAAATAAAAAAAGAGTAAAAAAGAAAAAGACGTAAGAGAGAGAAAGAAAGAAAGAGAGAGAGAGAGAGCAAAAAGCAAAGAGAGAGAAAATGAAACATGGAGAAAAAGTGAAAAAGAAAGCGTAAAAGAAAAAAAGAAAAGAAAATATAGACGACCAGAGGGAAAAAAAAGAAGGAAAAGAAAGAGGGAAAAGAAAGAGAGAAAGAAAACGAGAGACTGAAAAACAAAAACAACAAATACAGAAAGAAAGCGAAAAAGAGAAAACGAAAAACATACAGGCAGCCAAATAGAAAAAAAACAAAAAAACTAAAAAAGCGAAATTAAAAAGAAAAAGAAAGGAAGGTGGGGGTCACTGTGTCGGGCCAGGATGTTTTTTTCCGCCTGAATCCATCTTGCATATATACAAATCAACCATCAATCCGTGCATGGAATACTGCTGTCATATATGGTCAGGCGGCCCCGCTGTTCATCTTAGTGTTCTTGACAGGCTTCAAAGGAGAATCAGTAATGTGATAGGTACCGACTTGGCGGCCCGACTCCAGCCACTTTCCCACCAACGAGATGTGGCTCTCCTCTGTTTGCTCTATAAATACTTTCATAGTTTCTGCTCCAACAAACTTAAAACACTGGTGCCCCTGTCACATGAGTTTACTCGCGCAACCAGACTGGCAACTGGGTCCCACTCATTCACATTTAGATCAACCAAATGCAGACAAAAATTCTGCTCCATCAGCTTCTTTTCTCGCATTTCCCGCCTGTGGAACTCTCTTCCATATTCTTGCTTTCATGACGTATACAACCTTCAGGAAATTAAATACAATGTCAATACTCATCTCTTGATGACTTGACTAGTTCTTTCTACATCAACCTGTATATCCTTTCCTTTCTCTCTACCTTTGCAACTGTCATCACACCTGTATTCCCATCCTTTTCTTACTCCTTTCTTACTCGTTCTTCTTTCTGTTTACTCTCCTACTATCTAATCTTTTACTTTTATGTAGCCCCCTGCGCATCAGTGGCGTTAACGCCTTGCTTGGGGTGAAACGATTATAAAAAAAGCAGGATCGATTAAGAGAAAAAAAAAGGAAAGAGAACGGGAGCGGATAAGAAGAAAAATAAAAAAAAAGAAGAAAGCTGAAGAAACAAAGAAAGATATTGATGGGATATAGAGAAAGCAAAAAAGAAATGAAGGAGAAAAAGTGAAAGAACCGAAGAAGAAAGAGATAAAAAGTAAAGTAAAGAGATGAAAAAATAGAAGTAGAGGGCGAAAGAGAAAATGCGAAAGATGGAAAAAGATTGAAGGAGAAAATTGGGCGAGAAAAAACAAGTGAAGGAAAAAAGTGATAGCAAAAACAAAATGAGAAGGAAAGAAAATAATATGGGAAATAGAAAGAAAGACCAAAATTTTAAAAAAAGAAAGAAAAAAGGCGAAAGACTAAAGAAATACGAAGAAGAAAAAAAGAGTAAAAAAGAAAGCTTAAAAAGAAAAAGGATTGATAAAGATAAAAAAAGGAAAGGAAAGATATTTCAACAAGATGGAAAAATAAAAGTAGAGAGCGAAAGAGAAATTGCGAAAGATGAAAAAAGAGTGAAGGAGAAAATAGGTTGAGAAAGAGCAAGGGGAGGAAAAAAGTGATAGCGAAAATAAAATGAGAAGGAAAGAAGATAATATGGGAAATAACAAAGAGAGACCAAAATTTAAAAAAAAAGAAAGAAGGCGAAAGAGTAAAGAAATGCGAAAAAGAAACGTGATGTGACAACGAGAACGAGAAAGACGACATGAAAAAAAAAAAAAAAAAAGAGAAAGATCTAGGGAAAAAAGAGAATCCATAGCTAAATCCACTGCTAAGGAGATCCGTGAGAGAAAAATTACCAGGTATAGTGGTTATAGAAAAAAGGATAAAAGATGAACAGGATTCAAGAAGATAGAAGATGGCAATGAACATTGCATTTAACATTATAGAGATTATAACCAAGAGGAGAAGCAAGTAAACGGAAGGGAGTTCCTTAGGCGGCAAATGCGAGAAAAGAAACTATTTGAGAAGAAGTAGCCGTTATATTTAACTATTTCGACGGTAAATGGGTGGGACCTAGATATCAATCTTGTAACATGCTTAAATTCCCATGGACTGGGCACGAGAGGGAAATAGGAAATACAAGGAAAGGATTAATTACAATTAAAATGAAACAGATTTAATTTTTACCATACATAAGGAGAAAAAGTGTCTGGAAATTTTACCATCCGTAAAACGCACTTATACATACAGTGACACCTTCAAGAAGAACTACATCTCTTCTAGACTCAACAACCATCTGAAGTTAGTAAAAAAGTACTGGCAATTGGTTATGAAGACATGTTTTTTTTTGGCAGAGAATGTATCGGAAGTAATTCCGATAAATAAAAAATAAAGAGCGGGAACAAAGCCATGACGTTGTTTCTCCCGCCGGATGCCAGACTTTTTCTTGTGGAAAGATTTGACGGCAATCAGTTATTGGGTTACAATGAAATCCTCTTTGAAATTTTCGTTCGCCAAGCCAGCCTATTACTGGTCTCATTTTAGTCATGGCTAACTGTCAGTATGATAATGATAATGGCTACCATCAGCAAGAGTACAAATCGTCGAGCTCGGTCAGTATTTATATGGATGACAGCTTGGAAATACAGGTGACGTAAGATTGCGGACAGAACACATTCAAAGCAACAGAATTAATTAAAAATGCTAAGTAATCTCCATAACGACTGGTAAAGCAGAGACAAAGAAAGATGGTAAAGATTCAAAAGTTGCTTAGAGTAATAAAATATTGGGAAGTTTTGAAGAGCCGTGATCCTTACTTCCCGAAGAAACCAAACAAATTCAAACTAACATTCCTGCTTTTACAGTAAAATTATTAACAAATCATTTGAAGTCATATAAAAAATCAGTGAATTCTTAAATCTGTTTCAGACAATTAACAAACACTTTATTCATGATTTTGAATGGTGTTTTCATTCTATATAACAGCATTATAGCTTTCGTATTTTACTTTTTGCACTCGCAAGAATGATGATGCGATGATTGGATAGTTGAGGGCCCCTACATGTGGGCAAGTAATTTTCGTTTGGCAAAGCGAAGAAATAAAGATGAAATCATTAACACTGCTAAGTCGTAAATAAAATGAACGAAGAATGACCGTAATCAGTTAAGTGTGGAAAAAAGGAGTATGGAAAAAATATATTTCGCATTATTATTCTCTTAGGAATTGCACCCCACCGCATCCCAAAAAAACAAAATGAATATAAGCAACAACAAATATGATATAAAGACTTTCAGAAGAAGAAAAAAACAAAAAAAAAACAAAACAAAAAACAAACAAACAAACGATAAAACATCCAGGCACAAGCATATATATATATATATATATATATATATATATATACAAGCATATATATTGTATATTTAGGCAGCAATCTCTCTTTTATGCAGGTTTAATAAGAAAATAGCTAAGTTTGATACTTAAGTTTTTTATGTGATTTTTCATCTGATTTCATGATTTCTTTTTCTTTTGATGACATAAATTATATAAAAATTGTCCAAATGTTCTGTTTATCCGAGCGCTTTCGACTATTCTTTTAACCATTTTCGAGGATGAATGTTTTTTCACGTGTAACAGAATGTAGGTGGTGTTATGTATGTTGTAGAGTACTGGGTAAGTGTTATGTACCGAACACGGTCCGCATGTTTTTACCGTGTTCGTAGATGATAATATTGAGAGTTAGATTTTTCTTTTCTATCAAGAAAGCCAAGATTATTCTTAGTCCTTTTTTGCATTTGGAGAATGCTATGATATTTGTATTGTCAACAAGTATATTTCAAGTAAGTTTTGGTAGATCTCCGTGTGTGTTTAAATGAGATCGAACTGAGCTCTGTTCTGAGAGATGCAGTGTGACACTTCGTGTCAGTTTCGTACATGTATGGCTGATGAATCATTAAAAAATGTATGATCCTTCATAGTTTAAGATCTCCTGACAACAATATGGTCAGGCGCCACCGCTGTTCATCTCAGTGTTCTTGACAGGCTCCAAAGGAGAATCAGTAATGTGATAGGTACCGACTTGGTGGCTCGACTCCAGCCGCTTTCTCATAGACGTTAAGTAGCTTCCTTCTGTCTGTTCTATAAATGTTTTCATGACTTCTGCTCCGACGAACTTAAGTCACTGGTGCCTCTGCTACATGAGTTTACTAGTGCAACCAGGATGACAACTGGGTCCCGTCCATTCACAGTTAGATCAACCAAATGCAAACGACAATTCTCCTCCTTCAGCTTCTTTTCTCGCATTTCCCGCCTGCAGAACTCTCTTCTATATTCCTGCTTTCCTGACGGCTACAACCGCCAAGAATTTAAATGCAATGTCAATACCCATCTCTTGACCACTTGACTCTAGTTCTTTCTACACTACCCT
>JBBBDQ010000716.1:2632500-2655000 GCA_037127315.1 Ascarosepion bandense
TGTAACACCAATAATAAACTAAAGGCAAAAATTATTGCAGCCTTCATCAAAATAAAAACGAGACCCTCCACATGAACTGCAAGAGATCCGAACTCGTCTCGAGGCCGTGGTTGACGCCAATGACGATTTTATTGGCTAGATTTACTCTTAAGAATTTCAAGATATGTTTATGCACTTTTGGTAAATATAACTGTTAAAATGTGGTGTCAGTGTTATTTTCATTTTTGCGTCATTTAGACGACATTTAATCCATAGAACATTGTATAAACTCGCGAAGTCATGTATTTAATTCTGATGAGTGATCTTAAATTTGTTTTTTGTTTTTGTGCCGATTAGGCAACGAAATTAGAGCAAGGAAATTTTATCTCAAAGATTTTTACAGTATTTACATTATTAGGATTATTGTCCTCATCTGTACGATATTTCGTCCGATGTAAGCTCCGGCCTTCTTCAGGTTCTGGGAAATTCGAACCGAACCCTTTATTACAACCCTTTATTAAATGGCAACAAAGATGAGGACAATAGTCCGAATACTGTAAATACAACCTCATCTTAGGAATATAGACAAATACTAAAAGAGTTTTCTACATTAAAACAGAAGTATTTTTAAAATGATTAAAGGCTAGCAAAAAATTACCAGTAAAGTAAGTGGATAGCCGAGGAAAGTAGAAACCTTGATTAATTATAGTGGCCATTAGTGTGATAATATAAATATTTTTTTTAATCATCTCACTCCAAGCAAGGCATTCCACTGCCACTATTGCGCATGGGGCTACATAGGGGAAGGTAAACAGAAGGAGTGGTTAGACATAGGGAATGTCAGGAGGAAGGTGACAGATGAGTAAGGATACCGAGGATGAGGGTTGGGCAGATGGGAAGAGTGTTTGATAGAATGAGAGCAGGTTAGTGTGTTAGGAGGTGTCTATTGACCTTACATTTAAACTCCTGGAGATTGTAGCCGTCGGAGAAGCAATCGTGTGGAAATGAATTCCACAGTCGGGAAGTGCGAAGAAACTGTTGGAGTAGAAGTTGCGGTTGCATTTTATCAGTTTCACTGTAAAAGGGTGGGATCTAGTTGCTAATCTAGTATCTCGTGCAAATTCGCATTTAGGGGGCACCAGTGATCTAATTTCATCGGAGCAGAAGCCGTGAAAGTATTTATAGAAGAGACACAGGGAAGCCACATCGCGCCGGTGGGAGAGAGACTGCAGGCGGTCTGCCAAGTCGGTATCTATCACATTACATACCCTCCTCTGAACCTTATCGAGAAGCCCGAGGAGAATAGCAGGGGCACCCGACCAGATATGGCAGCAGTATTCAATGCACGGGCGGATGGTAGATTTATATATGTGCAGGATAGATTTAGACGGAAAAAACTTCCAGGCCCTACACAGAGAACCGACTTTCATAGCAGCGGATTTAGCAATGGATTCGATATAGTCATTCCATTTGAGGTCCGCTGAAAGTGTGAGACCAAGGAGGCGTAGTGTTTTACTCTCTGGGAGGCAAGCCTGGTCCATGCTAATGGGAGGTAGGTGAGATTATGGTATGGTGAGATTATATATAAATAGTCGTTTTAATGTTGGCATTTTATGTGACCCGCTATCTTATCTAACTATAGTCAGTCAGCGAGATGACCCTTTGATAATATCGTCATAGTTGTACAGTCCAATTATGCCGCTCCGTTGGGGCATAATTGCAAAACATATAACTTGATCCAAGCATTGGGAGTGAAAATGGTTAGAAGGAATGGTTTTGACGCCATTGACGACTCTGCTAGTACGTAGTCACAAGTTCACAGCTAACTAGCAGTGAGAAGCTCTTTAGTTTCTGTTGGAAGTCTCTTAAGAGAGGAGATCGTGATACAAAAAAAGACACTCCCCCCACACCAACAGCCTGGCCAAGCGTGACTATGTCGTGACCTGAAGTATGTCTATGTCTTGAACTGAAAACCCAAAACACCAAAAACACATTCCAACTGAGTTGTGTCTCTGTCCGCGGAGCGAGGGCAGATGGGGGAAAATAACTAAGAGCTATACCCGGGTATAATTTCGACTAGATTATGAAAAGAGTTAGGCTATAATATAATCCACTAGATCAGAATGTACTCTCACTTTATCAAGAGAGATCTGGATACAAAAAAAGACATTCACTCCACCAGCAGCCTGGCCAAGCGTGACTATGTCTTGGCCTGAAGCGTGGCTATATCTTGACATGAAGTATGTCTATGACTTCGCCTGAAAACCCAAAACATCAAAAACATACTCCAACTGAGTTGTGTCTATGTCCGCGGAGCGAGGGCAGATGGGAAAAAATGACTAAGAGCTATACCCGGGTATAATTTCGACTAGATTATGAAAAGAGTTAGGCTATAATATAATCCACTAGATCAGAATGTACTCTCACTTTATCAAGAGAGGAGATCTGGATACAAAAAAAGACATTCACTCCACCAGCAGCCTGGCCAAGCGTGACTATGTTTTGGCCTGAAGCGTGGCTATATCTTGACATGAAGTATGTCTATGACTTCGGCTGAAAACCCAAAACATCAAAAACATACTCCAACTGAGTTGTGTCTATGTCCGCGGAGAGAGGGCAGATGGGGAAAAATGACTAAGAGCTATACCCGGGTATAATTTTGACTAGATTATGAAAAGAGTTAGGCTATAATATAATCCACTAGATCAGAATGTACTCTCACTTTATCAAGAGAGGAGATCTGGATACAAAAAAAGACATTCACTCCACCAGCAGCCTGGCCAAGCGTGACTATGTCTTGGCCTGAAGCGTGGCTATATCTTGACATGAAGTATGTCTATGACTTCGCCTGAAAACCCAAAACATCAAAAACATACTCCAACTGAGTTGTGTCTATGTCCGCGGAGCGAGGGCAGATGGGAAAAAATGACTAAGAGCTATACCCGGGTATAATTTCGACTAGATTATGAAAAGAGTTAGGCTATAATATAATCCACTAGATCAGAATGTACTCTCACTTTATCAAGAGAGGAGATCTGGATACAAAAAAAGACATTCACTCCACCAGCAGCCTGGCCAAGCGTGACTATGTTTTGGCCTGAAGCGTGGCTATATCTTGACATGAAGTATGTCTATGACTTCGGCTGAAAACCCAAAACATCAAAAACATACTCCAACTGAGTTGTGTCTATGTCCGCGGAGAGAGGGCAGATGGGGAAAAATGACTAAGAGCTATACCCGGGTATAATTTTCGACTAGATTATGAAAAGAGTTAGGCTATAATATAATCCACTAGATCAGAATGTACTCTCACTTTATCAAGAGAGGAGATCTGGATACAAAAAAAGACATTCACTCCACCAGCAGCCTGGCCAAGCGTGACTATGTCTTGGCCTGAAGCGTGGCTATATCTTGACATGAAGTATGTCTATGACTTCGGCTGAAAACCCAAAACATCAAAAACATACTCCAACTGAGTTGTGTCTATGTCCGCGGCGAGAGGGCAGATGGGAAAAAATGACTAAGAGCTATACCCGGGTATAATTTTGACTAGATTATGAAGAGTTAGGCTATAATATAATCCACTAGATCAGAATGTACTCTCACTTTATAGCTATATGTTGTATAATTTTTCTGTCCACAGATGACAAATGGGACTCCCCTGAATTATGCCGGGTTACACGTCAGAAATTTCTTGTGTGCAAAGTAAGTAATTTGAACCAAACCAAGGGCTGTACATTCAATTTTATTCTAATTCTAATTCCAATTCCTTACTTCGGAACATCAGTGGGCCTAACCTCTGGATGCCTATTAAGACAATTGAAATTGGTTCATTTTTGCGATTTTATATGAACAGTAATTATATTTTGTGCTGGCACTGATAGGTAACATTGACATATTGTAATATAACAATCTGGCCCCACCCGAGGAAGTGATGCAAGCGATGGTGTTTCCTGTCGGTGAAGGGGGCGGCGAAGCGACAAGACAGGTGTTTGTGAAATACATCCTGTCGAGACCGGAGCGGATGTCATTTTGACCTTATTTCCGACAGCGGCGGAAATGGCTACAGAGGCAAACAGATCAGGTGTCTCTTAGAATTACGTGGGCGTTACGTGGGCGAGGCAAAACCGGAAGGAAAGTCCCGGTTCTAGAAGACTATATAAAGACCTCGACACACGGATTCGCCAGCAGAGAACGGCCAGTGGAAGCAGAGAAACACCACGGCAAGAATACACTCCCGTCAACCCATTCTATGTGCCTCTCACCCTTCCGTTCTCTATTCCACACGGTTCGTCGTTATTAATAAAAATATAACCTTATATTTTTATATATGCGTGTTTGTTGTTTTGTCGTCGTACGGCGATATATAACAATATTTGGGAAGGGTATTAGAATAATCCAGAAACTACATTGGCAGAAAAATAACTGCATAATAAGAGAAAATGAGTTCAATAAATGTAAAAAGATAAAACGGGATGCGAGACAAGAATGTGTCTTGTCACCGGACTTATTCAACCTATACAGTGAAGAGGTTCTGAGAAAATTAGAAGTCCTACTAGAATTTGTTATTGTTGGCCACAATCTTAACAACATATAGTATGCAGATGACATAGCATAAATAGCAAGGTATATTCTCCTCCGTGAGACTGAGTAAATGAATGACGGAACAAATTTAGGTTTGACAACAAAATTAGAACATTTATTTAGAGCTACAAATTACAAGAAATTGTGGTGGGCCGTGATCGCCCACACAGTACATAGAATAAGAAGTATTTTAGACTCTCGAAAGGAAAAACGAGAAAGCGAATATTATTGTTTAGTTGTTCGTCTACAAACATTACTCAAAACACAAAAGACCGTTGAACTCCAAAATGCAAGCCGTTGTCGACTTACTACCACGATTGGTTACAGCTGACAGGTTATAAGTCGGTCTGATCGTAAATATGTTACAAAGAACTGTTGAAACTGTTTATTAACATTAACATATCTGGGAAGAATATTAGAATACTCCAGTCTGTATTGGCAGCAAACCGCCAGTATACGAATGGAAAATGAGTTCAGTAAATGTTGGTAGGTTGGCTGTTTTGTTTTTTTATGGCAAATCAACCTCAGCGGATTATTCATTGCTGATAATACCTTTTTCTTTCAACAATTTATTGTTATTTATATAAGTTTTGTGTCTAGTAATACTTTTTTTTCTTTTCGAGTATCAAGATTCATTGGGATTTGTTTTTAAGGGCAGGGTCTCCAAGTCGTACACTTGTTATTTAACCCATAACTGGAGCGAAGGGACGGATTAATACCTTTCCCAAGGTTACCAGTGCTTAAGTAAATGCAGGGTATTGAACTGGAATTCGAACTCGGCTCACCGATTTCTCTTTCCGAGCCGATATCAACTGCACCACAACGCACATCCGTCACTATACGCTTACAGCACCTAGTATTCCCAAGTGGTCACCCATTTAAGGACTGACCAGGCTCAACGTTGCTTAACTTCGGTGATCGAGCGAGAACTGGTGTATTCAACGTGATAGGCCGTAAGCCTCAGTAAATATAAAAAACTGACAGAGGTTTAAGACAAGGATTTATTTTCTTAACAGACTTATACAACCTATACAGAAAGGTGATTCTGTGAGAGAATTAAATGTTTTACCATAATTCATTAATGCCAATCAAAATCTCAACACCATAAGATATGTATATGGCATTGTATAAGTAGAAGGCAAAGAATAAAAATGACAGAAACTCTCAGAGAAAGTAAGAATGTGAGCAAGAACAAAGGACTAAGCAACAATTGCTAGAATGCAGATTAGATGGTAGTTAGAAAAGGGAACAGCCCAACACTCAAATTATACATTGGAGATATCAAAATCAAACAATTAAAACAATTTAAATACAGAGTGACCAAAAAAAACAAAAAAAAAAACGGAAACTTTTTAACAATACAATAAATCCAAGATTGATGGAAGAAAAATATTTTATTCAAAGTGTTTTAAGGTTTCAATATCTTAAAACATGTCATTTAAGAAACAATGATGAAAAGTTTTTTTAAAGTTACGTCCTGTAGATGGCATCCTCCTCTACGAATATATTCTTGAAATCTGCTGTTGAGATTCCTTATTGACCGCTGCAACATTTTGGCTGGAATACTGTGGATTTCATCCTCAATTCTCTATTTTAACTCATTCAGAGTTCTGGGTCGAGTCGTGTACACTTTACTCTTGAAAAAAAATCACAAACGGACAAAGCTGGCGATCTACGGGGCCATGGAATATTTCTGAACCTTTAGATCACACGGTTACCGAACAATTCTCGCACAGCCACTAATTAATACCGTGCAGTGTGTGATGTCGTTCCATCTTGTTGAAGCCAGGTTTCTTGAACGTGTGAATAATTGTTCAATTCAGGTGTCTCCACGTAACGATTCGTAGTGACAATGACTGAAATTCCCTGTTCATTTAAAAAAAAAAGGTCCGATGATCCCATGTAATGAAACAGCACACCATACTGTCACCTTACTAGCGTGTAAAGGCGCTCATGAACTTCATTAGGATTTGTGTCTGCCCAGTAATGGTAGTTCTGCTTATTCACGTAACCTGTGTGATGAAAATGGGCCTCATCAGACATCCATAACTTGTTTAGAAATTCACTTTGATCCATGGTTACTGAAATGGCAGTGTTTTTACTTCGTGAGGCCATCGTTTCGCAGTAGTGCCAATTGCTCATATCTGCCAATACACACTTCAGAAATTCCCGTTTTTCGGGGTCACCCTATATCTCAGAAGTGTTCTGAAAGAGGTTAGAAAATTGCGTCACTGAAATTCATCGGTGCATTGAAATAGCAAATGATGCCTTGCAAAAGGAAAGCAAAGTACTAGAAAGAAGAAAAGATTGAGTAAATGTATAACAGAACAGATATTATGAGAGTGTGACGCTTCACTAGGCTAGAGAAACGGGGCGGTTCACTAACCTACTGATCGGCTGCGGAAACTTCCTAGCGTTGTTACAGAAACTACTGAATCTCTACTGTTTCCGCGATTGTAAATCAGTAGACGATTTATGAGTGATGATCCAAAAATGGAAAGTAAGAATATGGTCTTATATGATTCTTAACTCAAAGGAATGGAGGTCAAATTCGATATCAGCGAGATGCAATTCAAAGTTCAATTAAATCAAGACGCTGAATGGCTGGTTATTTTGGTAATTCAAAAACATTCTTTTTTTTTCATGACCATAACAACGGAAACATAAACAAATGCTGGTGATTAAGCAAGAAATTAAAAAAGATATTAAACAGTCTTTGAAGATCTCTGAAGGTCCTTCAATTAATATATATATATTCCTATATCTCAATTTTTTAATCCAATTTCAGATTGAATCTATCTTCATTAAACCGAGTCTCTCTTTCTTATGTTTTTTTTTCTCTTTTAAGCTTCCAATACAACCAATAATGTTCATGTTCAGCAAAAACAAATAAAAATAAAAATAAAAATAAAAAAATAAAATAAAATAAAAGAAGGTATCTTTGCTTTGGGAATGACTTTTGAGTTTTAAATTAAGAATTAAAGGGAGTGTATGTTAAAGACCAGTACCGAAGAAAACACTTACTTGGGAATTTTAAAGATAGATTATAATTTTGTTTGTCCGTTCATCTCCTTCGGAAACACTTTTCCCAATCTCATATATTTCTCTTTTTTCTTTCTTCCTCCTCCCGAGAAAGTTCTGGATTACATCTTTTATTTTTAACGAGATTGTCTTTCCTCGGAGTATTGTGGCATTAACGTTTTTCACGTCTTCTCAATTAGACATTCAAACCGCAACTAACTGTTTTCCAAATTCTAATTACAAGCAGAGCGTCTTTAACGGTTATATTTCTTTCAGCCAATCAAATGGCGTCTTTTCTTTCTCTCCACCTCTCTCTGTGTTCTTTAGCATTTCTTTCTCGCTGTTAAACTGTTTGCTTTCGCATAGATTGCAAGTTTATAGAGAGAATTATTTTCTCTCCGCATGTCCATATATGTTTAAAAGGAGGGTGACAGAGAGAGTTCTTTCTGATGGGGATAAACTTGTTTACATTACGATATTTTATATCTTGGTAGACTACGGCCCTGTCTTCAATAATATCCCGGGCTCAGTTAAACGATACTTTGGTATATTCTAGGAAGAATATACATATTCTAGGAATATGTGCTGCTAGATGAGACAACATTGATAATCGTGAAAAAAGAACCCGGAATGTAATACTCATTGCTTAGTCTGGTACAAGGTCAGAAATACGTAGCCCCTAGTAATGACTCACTACTAAATAGTAATCGTCAACAGGGAACAGAACGGTGAGCATTAACATATGTTGAGGTATTCTATTATTGTTATGGTAAAACACTATTCTTCAGATAATGGACTTTCCCTCTTATATTAATAAGAGTTAACAGGAAGTTAACTCGAGTTCTTGGGAAGTTCATAGGAGTTCTTAGAAGTTCTAGAGAGTTCTTTAGAGTTCTATTAAAGTTCAGTAGAACTACTAGGCAGTTGATATTAATCAGCAGTTAGCTGAATACTAAGGAGTCAGCTTTCAGTGGAAGATTACCAAGTTCCTAACATTTAAGGTTCGTTAAATCGATTTGCAACCGACATAGCACGATTATAACTTTCAGTGCGAAAACCTACTCCACAACAATTACTAACTGTCAGCATAGTTTGGTTCAAGGCCATAGTTCTGGAGAACCCACTGAGTAATGATTAATAGTCATGATTAATCAGACTTAGAGCTTGCGGCTACATCACTTTGAATCACGGCTTCCTGTACGATCACCGAAGTTAAGCAACGGCGAGCCTGGGCAATATCTTGATTCGTTAGTGTTTGGAAATTCCAGTTTCTGTAAGCTTGGATTCGCATGTGGCGTCGTGGATAATGGCTCGGATTTGTTAACCAGTGAGCCGAGTTCTGATTCCAGTCGAATTCGATATATTGTCTTAAGCTCAAATGCACTTTGGAAAAGTAAGACTCCAGTTCTCTCCCAGTTGATGGTATATTACTAAGCCATTAGTATCTGAAAAAATTCTTACAATATAAAAAAAAAAATTCTGGCTTTAAATAACTGGGAAATGGTTGTTAAGCTGTAAAAAAATAGACATACCAATCAATCAATGGGACTTATCTAGCTAATTATTACTCTACGCCTCAGAAATGTCAAGGTTGGTTTTTATTTTTATCTTTCCAAGGATCGTGGTAAAAATAAATAAATAAATAATGGAATTCTTTGAAAGATCTAAACAAGCAAATTGTGATTTAGAAAATGAGGAGCGTTCATAAATAAACATCGTTTAGCGGTTAAGTTTCGGGTTGAAGAATCACGAAAATAATTTTTCTTGGTAAAAAAAAAATAAAAAAAATGGAAATGTCGGCAAAAAAAAAAGGGAGTGAAAGATGGCGGAATGCCGACAACGATCAAACAACTTCCGGTAGGAAACGGCTCTGTCATGATACTAAGATACGAACTTTTTCTCATTTAAGAATGACTTAATGAGATTCCTTCAGTGCTAAGCAGAGAGGAAATGACAAAAAGGAATATGAAATAAAAAGTACAAAATAAACTGATGGTTGACCATTGCAAAAACAAAATTTGCATTTTATTTGCATATATATATATATATATATATATATATATATATATAGAGAGAGAGAGAGAGAGATGTATAGATATGTCAATTGACTAGGAAACCAAAAATAAAAGTCCCACGAAACTGATGGATGACCAATGCAAAAAATAAAATTTGCAGCTAAAGATAGAATACGCATAAATGTAGGCTGGAAAGTTCGTAGGCTCACTATGATGGAATGATGCTTGTGTTGTGATGTATATATATATATATAAAGAATAAATCTAAGTAAGAGCCAACAGACCTACCTAGATTTCGTCAGGGTAAGTCGGCCCCTAACGAGCCGTAGGGTGAAAAGCTAGGTAGGTCTTACCGACATTTTTTACTTCCTCTTTTTCCCCTCTGAGTTTGTTCACGGTAGGTTTTTCGAGACGAACTGAAATATATTATAACAATTTTAATATTAGCATATATATATATATATATATATATATATATGCGAACATCCTTCGCACACACATACACATACATACAACCCACGCATTCAATACCGAGTGATCATTGGCTATTCACATGTTCAATACTGAACAACCATTGGCTAGAAAGCACTCTCGCTGATTGGTTGATCCCAACTAATCAGATCGTTTGCACGTGCAGGATAATTTTCCCGCACAGCACTCAGTTAAGCAGTTGGAGATGCGCAAAAATCTTCACACACACACACACACACACACACACACACACACACACACACACACACACACAGTGAGAATTCAGCTGCCAAATGAATCCTTGTCAGTAGAATATGTTCCAGTCTCACTCACACAAATTACTAATTTACATACACGCATGCTGACACACCTTCAAACATTCTCTAGAATATTCTTTCAACGACATGCCCTTCCAAGAAGTCTTAACAAGAACAATCTTACGGCAATTTCTTGAATATTCATGATCATTTATTCAGTTTTAATTGAACTTTCAGTTTACGGTCAAAAAGAGACAGATCTGTTTCGCTGTATCACTGCTCATCAGTATGGTTAGACATCCGATTGCTTTTAATCCAGGATTGAAACTCGACCGAATTGGCGTCAGTCGTCGATTCTACCTCTGAGCTAAGGGCACTCGGTAGAACAAATTCAATTCAAAACACCATCGAAGCAATAAAAGCAACCAACTGACAGATGGAAATGCATGTAAATAAAAAAAAGGCGCCTAGAAGATAATTTTAAGTACTAAAGAGGGAACCCCAGACAAAAATCATTTCAAATTGGGATAAGCACTTGGTTCATTCATTTATTTATTTGTTAATCCATTTATGCACGTGCTGATGTGAGAAAACACAGACTATTCAACACGCCAACATTTTATTTATTTGCTTTATTGGATTTAATTTATTTTTTATTTTTTGTTTTTTACTTCACTGATTTGATTTATTTCTTTATTCTTTATTCATCATCCTTATTTTTATTTTAATTTTCCACTTACCTGTATATAAACAAGAGCTTGTCTCTCATAAACAAAAGGAACTCGATATGTAAAGCCACACATTTATTCGCCTGAAGAGAGTCAATTTTAGACTCGAAACACGTGTAGCGTCACAAATACCATTATGGACGCTTAAAATATCATAATATGTATAATATCTTTATACAACAATAAACATACACTTTAAACTAAACGATCACGGCCTCTCACACTTTTGATTCTATTTACGCTCTCACACCCTGATTGAGCACTCTGGAAGAATGGTAGACTTTGAAGAAACAGTAGCTACTCTGGCATGTACGCATCGCTCATTCAGTAATGGATTAGAACACTCTGGCTAATGGGCGGTTATAATGACAATATACACGCTAAAATGTCTGCCTTCTTCTACCGAACGCCCATAGCTCCAGAGGTAGAATCACCGACTGACGCCAATTTGCTCGGGTTTCAATCCTGGGTTAAAAGCAATCGGAGTCTAACCGTACTGGTGAGCTGTGATACAGCGAAACAGATCTGTCTGCGGATGACTATTTACGCTCTTACATTCTGATTGAGCACTCTGGAAGAATGGTAGACTTTGAAAAACAGTAGCTACTCTGGCATGTACGCATCGCTCATTCAGTAATGGATTAGAACACTCTGGCTATTGGGAGGGTATAATGACAATATACACGCTAAAATGTCTCCCTTCTTCTACCGAACGCCCATAGCCCCAGAGGTAGAATCGCCGACTGACGCCAATTCGGTCGGGTTTCAATCCTGGGTTAAAAGCAATCGGAGTCTAACCATACTGATGAGCAGTGATACAGTGAAACATATCTGTCTGCGGATGACTATATATATATAGAGAGAGAGGATAGCGCTATTTTAGTGGATACTCATATTTGAGTTGACGATCTTTTTTTAATAAGGCTCCTAGGAGACAATAGGCTAGTAGATTAAATCATTGGTTAGTGCATTTGGTGATTTATAACTGTGAGTTCAATCCTTGGCTCGAGCAATGAGTAAATAACCTGAGTGGAAATGGACGATAACTGAGCAGCATTAAAAAAATAAGAACAAGACGATATCCCGAACGTGGGTAGTGGAACGAGAACAGTTTAACCCTGTAAATGAATAGTTCAGTTCAGAATTTCCTGTAAGGTACCCAGATCAATATACACATGAGGAAGGTCAGAAGGACCAACGACCGAAGCTTTATGATAGCATCAACAAAGACAATATCCCAGAAATTTTGTTAATCGGCTTGCGCAGTCGGGAAAATTTAATAAATAGGATGTGCCATCCCGTAAGATTCGAACCAGTGTACCATCTTTGCGGGAGAAACCACTATCCAATCTTGCATGCTTTGACCGCTTGGGTACATGTCTTAATTATTTAAATTTAGATAATCAATATCGTTGTCAAAGAGCATTTGAAGTGGTGAAAGCGTTATTTAACGTCCACTGGCATTGAATTAGTGACTTTTCATGTCGATTACCATCGATTGGGTTTTATCTGATCAAAAGCGTAGAATGTCTCACAGACCTACTCTTGATTTGAAAATCTACTCGGATTTGAACCCAGTGTATCTTATTTTTTCTGTCAACTCCTGATCGTTTACAACCGCTTAGCAAGTTTAGTCGACTCAAATTGCACCAATAAACAAATCGACAAAACCGTTTCTTTACGTCCGTCAGTAAGAAATGAATTCAGAGACTTTCAATTCACACTTGTGTGACATCGCTTCTCATCAACTCACTCAGGTTATGGGAGATCGGCCTTCTTTGCAATAAAGAAGAACGCTAATACTGACTCGAACTGGCTTGTCTGTCGACTAGCATAGCAACAGAAAGAAGTAACACCAATGGCAAACAATATGGCAGCCGTCAGCGTATCCTAGCATCTATTTATCGCCGACAATTTCAGATACGCACTTTATAGCGTATATCTGTTTGTCAGTCTGTCAGAAGTAATGAAGAAAGAGGACGATTAATATAAAGAATAAAACCGTACACCGGCGACGTCGGCATTATCGCACCACACGAAGATTGGATGATTTGCAGCATGAACATGACGTTACTCTCTCTCTTGACGTTTTGCAGGCTTTGGTATCGGGGGAAAAAAAAAGAAAGAAATACTAACCAAGGATGAAAGATGACAACTGTTCTTGAAAAGGTCCAGATTAAATGACTGCCTTTCAGTAAATTTCTTTGAGATTTACTTTTAAATAAAAACGTGGAGCGTAACTCGCTCCAGTCTTGATACCAAATGTGCCATTTTGAGCAATAAACAGTCTGCGCAATCAGTCATCGAAACAATTAGGAGTCTTGTCAGGTTGAAGATCACCGATTCTTACAGGTTTATGGGAGTGTCATCACTTCATGACAACTTCCCACTTTCTTTTTGTCTATCTCTCTGATTGTAAATGATTTTTCTATTCACACACACACACACACACACACACACACACACACACACACACACACACACACACATATATATATATATATTAATCAAATCTGTTGAATATTAAAAATGGCTGATCAAAAGAAACATACGGTATACAAAATAAACAGAACGTCTACTCATTTATGTGCAACCACTAAAAATAACGTTTAAAGTGATAAAAATATATTGGATTAATGATTTTAAAAATATATTATTATTTAGAATTCACACACGCACGCACATACACACACATATAAAAATACAGACACAGACATTTATGTTTATTATAAATTATACTTTAGAACATTTACAAACTATAGTATGTTCTAAAGTATAATTTATAATAAAATTAATTAGTATATATATATATATATATATATATATGCAGCCATGACAGAATTGAATAGACACTAAGATAAATTTTATTTCTGATTTTTTTACTAACCAAGATTATTTGATTAAAATTGCAGATAACAATACTGGGACATGCTACGAACCAAAATAGCATCAGACCTATCCGAATTTCAGCGAGGACGAATCGTGGGAGGAATCTTAAGGAAAAATATCTGAAAATCTTTCAATGCCCCTTTCTACTCTTAATAGTGATCAATTCGCTAGAGAGGGCAAGAAGTGCACAAAACCTCATCCAGGCTGCCCTGTGTCTTCTGAAAGAACCATGCGTCTTGTCCAAAGAAATGTTAAACAGGATCTACGTTGGAAGGCCTCTGACATAGCAACACAAGTTGATGTCAATCCCAGAACAGCTGTCAGATATCTTCACAAGCTGGGTCACTATGGCAGAGCTGCGAGAAGGAAACCACTTCTCCGTCCAGCCAATAACAAACGCAGAAAGGATTGGGCTCATGAGATGGTGGAGTGACCTATGACCTTTTGGACCACTGTCATTTTCTCTGATGAGTCAAAATTCGCATTATTTTCCGACAGTGGAAGCGTATGGGTATGGAAACTCTGTAGTCAAGAGTTTGATTTAAAAAGACTGCAGCCAACGGTGAAAAATGGGTGGGGGGGGCTTTCAGTAATTGCATGGAGTGCAATTTGGAGTGATAGTCGCTCAGAGCTTGTGGAGTGTGAAGAAAACATCAATTCAGCCAAATATGTTTCTATATCAAAGAAAGGGCTCCTTCCAATATTCTCAAGTAGTAGAATGTGCCAAGTTGACTCCCTATTTATCGAAGATGGAGCTCCGTGTCACACAGCTCAAGCAACGCAACATTGGTTGAGACAAAATGAGATCAATAAACGTCCATGGCCAAGTCAGTCTCCGGATATTAACCCTATTGTATACCTTTGGAGCATATTAGATCGAAAACTTCGCAAAAAGAACAGGAAGCCATCTTCTAAGCCCGAACCTTTAGGATTATTGCGTGAAACATGGCAATAAATCCCTCAAGATGATATTCGTGAACTCATCGCTAGCATGCCTAGAAGGGTCCTTGCATTACAAAAATGTAAAGTCAACCAAGTATTAGTTATTAAATTTATGACCATTTATAATTACTTCATTTGTATAAATTACTTTTGTAATAAAATAAACGGTTTCTATGAGCGTCTATTCAATTCTGTCATGTCTGTGTATATGAATATATGTATGTATTTTAATGACATGCCCCGTATGACGTAGGTAATTATGTGTCTCCACTTTATTATCAATAAGGTGTGATAATTATTTGGGAAAATAATGGAATATTTTCCTGTCGCCTTAGACAGTTTGGTATCATAGTCTAGAGACATATCTATACACCCATCTTTCTCTCTCTCTCTCTCTCTCTTTCTCTCAATATATATATATATATATATATATATATATATATAGAGAGAGAGAGAGAGAGAGTTTATAAAGCAAAACTCAACATGTCATATTAGTTCTAAACTATAGTTCATTTCAATGAGCTTAATTAGCTCATATCATCAGACTCTTTTACAATATTTCCTCCATCTGGCATAAAATTTCTGCCGGGATGAACGTTTTCTTAAAATGAAGAGGGAACATAATAGAAATATTTTATGTTTATTATTAAACATAAGATTACAAACAATATATTTATTATATATTATATACACCGCACTCCGTAGGCGCACGGAAGACCTGCGACTATAAAGCGTATATATGTGTGAGTATGAAAACGCTAAGACCTAAAAAGATTAAAAAAAAAAAATAAAAATAAAAAAATAAATCAGTGGATATGCAAACTTAAATAAAATCAAAGGGTAAGTATATGTGGGAATGTACACATAGGTATATATAGATAAAAGTTATTATAAGTAAGTAGGTTGACCTGATGGGGTCAAATAGACGCCTAAAGTCAGGGGAATTGTTTTTTTTCAGAGGTCATGCAATCTAAGACGGTCAAAATAACTTCAAACGGATACTACCCATGTTTGGAACTGAACTCTATCTCTCTTCTTTCCTCCCTCCTTCCCCTTACATTTATTGTCATTTATTTATTTGTTTGTAATCTTATGTTTATTATTATTATTTCTATTATGTTCCCTCTTCATTTTAAGAAAACGTTCATTCCGACAGAAATTTTATGCCAGATGGAGGAAATATTGTAAAAGAGTCTGATGATATGAGCTAATTAAGCTCATTGAAATGAACTATAGTTTATAACTAATATAACGTGTTGAGTTTTCCTTTATAAACTTCATATCACTCTGATTAACACCCATCGAGGTCTCTACATGGATTTACTTATTAATAATTTATATTAAGGAAATCTTGTTGGATTATCCTCACCGTTTACGGACTGACAATTCTACCTATATATATATATATATATATATATATATATATATATATATAAACTTTAAATGCAAATTTTATTTTTACATTGGTCAGCCATCAGTTGTTTTGGCATTTTTTATTTCATATTCCTTTTTGTCATTTCCTCTCTGCTTAGCACTGAAGGAATCTCATTAAGTCATTCTTAAATGAGAAAAAGTTCGTATCTTAATATCATGACAGAACCGTTTCCTACCGGAAGTTGTTTGATCGTTGTCGGCATTCCGTCATCTTTCACTGCTTTTCATTTGCCGACATTTCTTCTTTTTCTACCCAAAAAATTATTTTCTTGATACTTCAACCTCGAATCTTAACCGCTAAACGAAGTTTAATTACGAATGCTTCTTATTTTCTCAATCACAATTGTTTACATCTGTCAAAGAATTCCATAATTTTTATTATTTTCATTCTTAGATAATAATAGTTTAGTAACTAACACCCTTTTACAGTGATACCGATAAAATGCAACCGCAATTTCTGCTCCAACAGTTTCTTTTCTCGCACTTCCCGACTGTGGAATTCCCTTCCACATGATCGCTTCCCCGACGACTACTATCTCCAGGAGTTTAAATGTAAGGTCAATAGACACCTCCTAACAAACTAACCATCTTTCAAACACTCTTCCCATCTACCCAACCCCCAGCCTTGGTATCCTTACCCGTCTATCACTCTCCTTCTGACATTTCCTATATCTAATCACTCTTTCTCTTCACCTTCCCCTATATAACCCCATGCGCAATAGTGGCAGGGGAATGCCTTGCTTGGGGTAAAATGATTAAAATATATATATATATATATATATATATATATATGCCACATAGCATGGTTGTTTTTTTTTGTTTTGTTTTTTTAATCTTATCAGCCCGAGCAAGGCGGTAACGCCACTGATGTGCAGGAAGCTACGAAAGAGTGAAAAGATTTTGGAAAAGCGAAAGCCGGAAACCACATCCTAAACATGGAACAAGGGATGAGCCACTACACCTGTACAATAGACGTGGGTAGTTTGTGAACCGGGCGATAGTTTAGTCTCCTTCTTAAGCATGAGATATTCCGTTGTTAACAGAAAGCGTACTGTTAGATATCAGTAATCATAATCCTTTTTTTCTATAACGATAGAATGTCTCTGTTAATGAGATATGTCTGTTGTTTTAGGCAAAATCAGGTTAGAAAGAAAGTGCTCTTGGTCAGGCTTAATTCACAAAAACAGTTATTGTTACATTTTATGGTTGAAATACTAATTTTGGGAAATGGGTTAGCGTGAGAGTTTTTTCAGCCCCCCACCCCCAAGTACATTGCTCGTTACTTCTTTTGTTTCGTGTTCGAATTCTTTGAATATTGCTTCTTTTAAGGATTTCAAAACAGAATCCTTCTTTAAAAAAATTTGGCCCGGTTTCCTTTATAAAAAAATAACTATTCCAATAGTTAATCTCTGTGAAATGCTGACTTTGAAAAGTAATTTGGTCAAAAAACTTTTCATCACCCCTCGTATATGCAACAATAAAGTAAAATGTCTACCTAAGACTACGAGCTTATTCTTTGGAAAATATCACTAATGCAATTGTAAAATTACATAAAATGCAAAGTGAATTCAATCCAATATAAACCCTTATATAATAGCAGGTTCAGTTAAATGATTAAAAAAAAAACCCATGTTTTAGACAGAAGAAGTGGATTTATACCTTCCCCAAGAGTATTTGCATTTATGTCAATATATCGAATCCGACAGGATTGGAACTCGGCTGTCCGATTAACAACTGCAAGACGTTATCCATGACACTGCACACACATCCAAGCTTGCAGAAATTTGTATTCTCAAGCACTCACCCATCAACGTACTGATCAGGCTCAATGTTGCTTAACTTCGGTGATCGTACGAGAACCATTATTTTAAAGTGATGTAT
The DNA here is from genome assembly GCA_037127315.1 of Ascarosepion bandense. Classification (NCBI taxonomy): domain Eukaryota; kingdom Metazoa; phylum Mollusca; class Cephalopoda; order Sepiida; family Sepiidae; genus Ascarosepion; species Ascarosepion bandense. Next base: position 2,650,702 of record JBBBDQ010000716.1, read on the forward strand.
CCGTAACCTCTTAGTCTGATTAATCATGACTATTGGCTACTGAGGCTAATCCTCTGTGGATTCTCTAGAACTGTGGCCTTGAACCAAACTATGCTAACATCAGTAAATAACAGGGAACCTTAACTTGTCGTAATTCTTACCAATCTGTTCTCTGTTGACAATTATGACTGAGTCGGGACTCCTCACTGGGAGCTACATATTAGTGGCCTTGTGACAGACTCAGCTGAGCAACGAGTATTAGATTCTGGTTTTTTTTTTCACGATTATCAACTTTGTCCGGAATAGCAGCATATATTAATCCCCTCCAAGAATACCCAAGTATCATTTTGCCGAGTCCGGAATGATTTCCAGAATATTATTGAAGATGGGGCGGTAGTTATTTTCATGTATCAAGGTATAAAATATCATAGTTTTCCGCTTAACTGCACCCCACAAATAATAATCAAGTGGTGGTTTCAGTCTAGGGATGTAGGTGGCCAGATATAAGGAGTCGTAGAAATTTTCTGGCAGCTGTGATATGGTGCAGAGTCTTATTGCCAGACATAAGTTTTTCTAGTAACCACCCACTTGACGCAAGGCAGTACTACTTCTGCATAGTACTTGATGTAGTCTGAGGATCTTACCAACAAATTTGGCATTTCTTTTTTCATAAGAACCAACAGAGTCAGTTTCCCTAGATGCCGTATCTTTGTAATCACCATTAGACTCGGCCAACTCTTTCCAAATTCTTTGCATCGAAACACTCTGAAATGTTCCTATTGTATCTTCTGGTGCGAATGCAAAGCAGTCAGGTGAAGAGGTTCATCCCTTGTTCCCTGTTTAGGATGTGTTTTCCGGTTTTCTCTTTTCCAATCTTTTCACTCTTTTCTTTTTATATATATATATATTTTTCAGTTGGAGTAGATAGACTAAACTATCGCCAGTTCACACTCCACCCACGTCTATTGAACAGGTGAAGAGACTCATCCCTTGTTCCCTGTTTAGTATGTGGTTTCCGGCTTTCTCTTTTCCAATCTTTTCACTCTTTTCTTTTTATATATATATATATATTTTCAATTGTAGTTGATAGACTAAACTATCGCCAGTTCACACTCCACCCACGTCTATTGAACAGGTGAATAGACTCATCCCTTGTTCCCTGTTTAGGATGTGGTTTCCGGCTTTCTCTTTTCTAATCTTTTCATTCTTACGTAGCCCCCTGCACATCAGTGGCGTTACGCCTTGCTCGGGGTGATATGATTAAAAAAAAAAGAAAAAAGTATAGCCTGCCGGATAATTTACTGATAATCTAAAAAATGCTAAAAGGATTCCAGCATTTTTTTTTTTTAGCTTGGCCATACTGGCTTTACAATTCAAACTGTAACAATAAGGATTCAAATCAGATCACTGGTGCCCCCTAGTTATGAATTTACACGAGCTACTAGATTAGCAATTAGGTCCCACCCTTTTACAGTGAAACCTATAAAATGTAACCGCAAATGTAAGGTCAATAGACATCTCCTATCCCACTAAATAGCAGCCATTCTCTCAAGCTCGTTTTTCATCTACTCAACCCCCATCCTCGGTATTCTCATCCGTCTATTACCCTCCTCCTGACATTTCCTATAACTAACCCCTCTTTCTCATCACTTTCCCCTATGTAACCCCCCTGCTCAAAAATGGCAGTAGAATGCCTTGCTTGGGGTGAGATTATTAAAAAAAATCATTCAAAGATATCTATTGCGTCAACGATCATTTAGAGTAAGCATCATAGTGCTTTCAGATTCAAGGATGAACCAGATGGAATGTGCTGTAACAAAGCAAAAAATACAGCTAAAAGATTTACTAGTTCCTTCAGAGCCATTGCTATTATTTCTAGATGGGAACCGAGCTTATTCAAAACACTTCATCAAGCACATCAGAAGCTACAACCGTTTCGCAATGACCTCATTTGCCCGGATGTAAAGCAACTCGCAGAATTGAGAGTAGAAACCAGCGCGTACGGCAGTTAATACTTCCTAAGGGTATTTAGTCATAACCTAATATGACGAACCCAAATGAATTTCTTTAATGATTCGTTTTCTACGGCTTATCAAATAATAACTAGTCCCTTAAAATCAGAAAATATTGTTTGAATATAAGATTGTTTTGGTAAGGAGATGGTTGGGATTTAGTAATACAAGTTTTACTAATTAATCCATAGAATGATAAGATGGATTACCCAAATGTATTTTTCAAGTAAAAAATCAAGTTAATAAAACAAAACAAAAAACAAACAAAAACAAACAAAAACAAAAATATACAAACAAAACAAAAAAAACAAACAAAGAAAAACGTATAATTTTTACTGTGGCTTTACTATACATTTAGCGAGAAGCAAAGTTCTGTGAAAAAATTCACCGTTTAAATGATACACCCAATTCAAACCGAACTCATTCCATTGGCGAAGTCTTCAGCGCCCACGTATTAAGATTATTTTAATTGGAACAATAACAATATGAAGGGGCACGCAGTCAGGATCGACCTTTCTACACTGCCGAGTTAGTCAGTTCTTTGTTGCTAATGTTAAATTTATATTTCTCAAACTCGCTCTAATGGGCACTCATTAATTGTCGCATTCACTAAAACCATAAAGTGATCTGCAGAACTAGCTGCGCTTGATTGACTGATTTGTTTTTTACGGATTATCAACCACTTCTGTAAATTGTAAGAGTTGCTTGGAGTTCTACTAACTAACCCATAGCTTGGGGAGAAAGGGTTGATTTATGGCTTTTCCAAGGGTATTTGGTCATAACTTAATATAACGACCCCAAATGGAGTTTTTTAATGATTCGTTTTCTGTGGTTAATCAAACAATAACTGATCCTTTAAAATCAGAAAATATTTTTTGAATGTAAGAATTGTTTTGAGGGGAGATGATAGTGATTTAGTAATACAAGTGTTACCATTTAAACCATAGGGTGAGAAAAGATAGATTACCCAAAAGTATTTATGCGTAAGTTAATTTAACGAACCCAATATATTTCAAATTCAAGCTCTTATCCATTATACCAACAGCATATACAAGCGTAAAGCACTTTACACGCAGTTACCATCTGGGAACTGACAAGTCTGGATGTTGCTTAACTTCGTACGTGATGTAGGCATAATTGATGAGTGGAATTGGAAGTCGATTCAAATTTCCAATTCCGAGCCTTCGGAGTGTCGATTTCGAATTCAAGTTGAATCCTTTGCATTCACTTACACACAAATACCCTTTGAGAAAAGTATTAATCCGTCTCTTCCCTCAAGTTCTGGGTTAACTAATAGGACAGATTGGTTTCTATAGCACTGGATGGCAACCAGTCCACCGCAGAAAGTAATGGCAACCTACTACGGGATAATCTTCTGCTTAAAGCGTGTATCACGTATGGCACTTAACTGACTGACTGACTGACATCACACACACATCTAATCTTATAGCACCTAATACTTCCAAGCGGTCACCCATCAATGTACAGACCAGGCTTGACATTGCTTAAAATTTTTGATGGTACAGGAACCGTTGTTTCAACGGGATATAGCTTTAAGCCTATGCTGCTCTTGATTATATCTAAAATCACAGGCGCTGGTGGTTATCAAGATTCAACCAATAGCGAGCGGTGGTGTCCCAGAGAAGGGTATTACGATTTGTGTCGGGAAGCAATTCCCCACCCCCAACATCCTGTCCTTCTTTGTTTCTTTCAACAAAGCTTTCATCACGAAGGAGATTATTTCAAGAAGTCTGTTAAATCATGCACATCGTGTCACACCCGATAAAAAAGCAGAGACGACATCAACAGAGGAAATGCCTTAAAAAAAGAAAGAAGAGAAATATATTGCATAAAAATACGATCCGAACGCAGACGGATTTCATAACAGAGGAGTTGATAAGTTTAGTAACGCAAAAAGAACTGAATGGTAAACTAATGATTTTTGACTGCATAGAAAACGGAAATGAAATACACACACACACACACACACGCACACACACGCATGTACACACACACACGCACGCACATACACGCACGTACACACACACACACATATGTGACAGCCAGAATATAATATATTTTCTATATATATATATATACACACACACATTTATATATGTGGCAGCCGAAATATATATATATATATATATATATATATATATTGTGTGTGTGTATTTTGGCAGCATTTTTTCATTAATACAGGTTTCATTGAATAATATAGACAAGTTCATCTATTTATTTTGTGTAAGATCTGTTCGTATGATCTGATTAGCTTGATAGTGTTGTCATGGAAAGACGACAAGAAATC